>WOXC01006080.1:0-85788 GCA_011680675.1 Gymnobelideus leadbeateri | reverse complement strand
TTACCATATTCTAGAGCGTAACCACTCAAAGATACTAATTGAAGCAGAGATATTAAGTACATCCTTTGCTGACAATAGCATAATTTAGAGAAAGAATTGAGACTTAAATGAGTACTAAATCATACAGTCTTATAGAATTATGGATCAAACAAACAGACCATAGAAAAAGTAAATACTTTCATTAAAGCAAATGATGAGAATGAGACAGCATAGCAAAATTTAGGGGGGGGGGATTCAGTGAAGCAGTGCTTAGGGGAGAATTTCTATTTCTAAACATGTTAATTAACAAAATGGGAATGCAAGATACCAACAAATACTGTATATTTAAAAAGCTAGAAGAGGAACAAATTGAAAAAGAAAGAATTGAGTCCAGTCATCCCTTTTGAATGTGAACTCAGTTCTGGCTCAGCATCTCCTGAGTAATCAGTTTTTGTGGCCCCATAGCTCATCTGAAGACTTTTCATTATCCTATAATACCAGCCCTTCAGTTATATACATGGCTAGAAATATACTCTCGAAGTTCTATATGTTAAACTAGAACCAGGCAGGGAGTACTTGAGCATGTTCTGCATAATGTTCCAGGTAAGACAAATCTAAGGATGATCTTATAACTTGGACCTCATTGTCCAGTTGTCCCCGCCCCCATTACAAACATGAAACACTTTTTCGGAATGATTGCTGATTAGGCAGTTTGCCCATCACCTCTCTCTCTCTCTCTCTCTCTCTCTCTCTCTCTCTCTCTCTCTCTCTCTCTCTCTCTCTCTCCCCCCCCCCCGTTTTGTCTTCAAGCTTGCACATGCCCACCTTGAAGACCTTGAAGACTTTGTTTGATCACCTACTGAGGAAAGGAAACATTGTGTGACTTTGGGCACACAACCTGTTTGTCTTTGCCTTCGAATCTGTGTGTAATGTGTGTAGTTTTAATCTGGAGGCAATTTGCATGCTGCTACTTATGTATAAGTGTGGACTAGCAGAGGAATAGTGACTTGGTGCTGCATATCATTGTAAGAGATGGAGTTGATGTGAGAGATTAATCCTTTTTAATAAAAGGGTTTGTTCTAGCTTGTGGAACTGAATATTGTAAACTAAAAGTAAATAAATAAATTAATTAAATTTTTAAAAAAAGGATTTGTTCCATAAAACTTGGCCTCAGTCAAAATGCCACACCTAAGGACCTAGAAGGCTGCATGTGGCCTCAAGGACGCAGGTTCCCCACCCTGGAACCGGCAGTTTTCAGAGGAAAAAATTCAAGCTATCAATAGCCATTGGGGGGGGGGTGCTTTTAAACCACTACTAATTAGAAAAATGCAAAGTAAAATAACTCTGACGTTCCACCTCATATACACCAAATTGGTAAAGTTAGCAAAAAAGGAAAAAGACAAATGCTGGTGGGGTAGTGGTAAAACAGCTATGTTCATGTACTATTAGTGGAGCTATGAACTGGTCCAGTAACTCTGGAAAATAATTAGAACTAGACCCCCAAACCTATTAAATTATTGGACTGAGTGATACCACTATACCCCAAAGAGATCAAAGAAAGAGGAAAAGGACCTATTTGTACAAAAATATTTATAGTAGCTCTTTCTATGGTGACAAAGAACTGAAAATTAAGAACCTACACATCAACTGGGGAATAGTTGAACAAGTTATGACATATGATGGTGTGGAATATAATTGTGCTGTAAGAAACTATAGAGGAGATGATTTCAGAGAATCCTGAGATGACTCACATGAATTTATGCAGAGTCAAATGAGCAGAACCAGAAGAATTTTTACAATGACAACACTTTTGTAGAGACAACTTTGAAAGAATTAGAAACTCTGATCAGTGCAATGACCAACCCTGTTTCCAGAGGGCTCATGATAAAACATGTGAACCCACCTCCAGATAGGTAGTGAACTCAAAGGGCAAATTCATGCATATTTTTTTTACAAAGCCAATGTAAGGAATTTGTTTTGCTTGATAATAATGTTTGAAAAAGTTTTTTTTTCTTTTTCAATGGAGAGGGTGGTAGAGGTGGGAGGGGGAGGAGATAAATCTTTGGGAATATAGAATAAAATTTAATTAAAAAAAGATGGCGGTCAGGGAAGCAGTTTGAACCTAAAAATGTGCCCCTAGACCAGCACCATTTAGGAGGTCAGATAAATATAATTCCACTCCCACACCCCTTTAGAAGAGAATAGATTGACTAGCCTCTTGGCTCCTTCTTCTGTCCCCCTGTAGGCAGAAACACAATTCTCCCTTGGAGAGGAGTAGGCAAGATTCTGGAAACACCTACCCACATCTCCTTGTTTGTTACATTTAGATAATCCGTGTGGATATATACATCTTACATGGGTAACACATATATTACACGTAAAATTAGGGGGATTGGACTTAATGACCCTAAAGTCCTTTCCAGTTCTATATCTATGATCCTATGAGAAGAGGAAATGAGAAGAGAGAGGGCAGGGGAAAGGGGGAGATGGAGAAGGATTCTTGCTGAGATACAGGTTGGAATAGATGACCTCAGAGTATCCTTCCTACTCTAGAGATTCTGTGATCTATGGAAAATGCCTCACATCTTCTCCTTCTCCCTCTTCTATCACCATCCCCCTCCCCTTGTCCTGCCCAAAGACATCACATATCTGGCAACAATTAGCTATCAGAGCAAGACTGAGATTGGTGGTCTAAAAGGCATCTCTGCCCCTAAGTTTGTACCAACTGAGCTAAACCATCCACAAAAGCCTCCAATTTGTTGGTGGGGCCCATGAAGTCTGTCTGTGAAGTACACTGGCTATTGGCCTTTGCCATTGACTTCATATTCAGTTTCTGAAGTTCCACTGGGGGGAAAAACTTCCTCAATAACCATCCAGAGTTCAGGGTGCTTGACTATTGAAGATAATAGTCCAAAGGCCACAACAACCTTTCCCTATCCCTATCTCACAGGACACTGTTATTTGAACAATTCGGTCCTATACATGATCTGAATTGCTCCTCACACCCCCCCTCCCCCCGCTATGGGAGAGGCAGATCAGATACAGAGGGGGAAACTGAGGCTCTGATACGGAAAGGAATTTACCAAGGGCCAAAGAAGCAGAAACCTTGCCCCACTCTGGTTCAAATATGAGTTCAGAGAATCACAGAATTTTGAAGTTGAAAGAGATTTTGGTGGTCACTGAGTCCAACCCATACCTTAAAAAGGAGATGGGGGGGCGGCTAGGTGGCGCAGTGAATAGAGTGCCGGCCCTGGAATCAGAAGGACCTGAGTTCGGAGCTGGCCTCCGACACTTAATCCACACAAACAAAAACCTAGCCGTGTAACCTTGGGCAAGTTACTTAACCCCAATTGCCCTAAAGGGGTGGCTAGGTGGCGCAGTGAGTAAGAGCGCCGGCCTCGGAGTCGGGATGACCCGAGATCAGATCTGGCCTCAGAGAATGAGCACCCACGCATAAATAATGACTAGCCGTGTAACCTTGAGCAAGTTACTTAACCCCAATTGCTTAAAAAAAAAAAAGGAGATGGGAAGAGAGGTGAAAGGAAAAAGAGGAAAAACAAATGGAAGAATGGGAAGGGATAAGAGAGAAGGGCAAACGGGAGAGAGAAGGGGAAGAGAGAGGATCAGTAAGTACTGGTTGAACATGTTGAAAAGAATCCAGGTTATTTTGAGTACCTATACTATTTTATTCAGAAATGGGAAGCTTTTTTCGAACAGGGTTCTTTGGAGCTCTGTGTGCTTTCAAAGAGAATCAAACTGGTTTTGGCAAATCCATCTGAGCCCAAGAGGAAGGCAAAACACCACTGTAGCCTTTCAACATCCCAGCATCCTTCCTTGATGGAACAAATGCTGATCAATTTGAATGATAAACATGAATCCCTGAGCAGTGGTATGTGGGATACATTTTCCTGGAACAGTCACACAGCTTGAATTTCTCCCTCTTTGGGCAACACAAATTAGTCACATTTATAGTTCAAATGCTCTTTACTGTCTTCTCTGATAGTAGAGCCTTTCTAATTTCTCTTATGTGTTTTATTTAATTCCAATTCAATAGAAGAGAAACTGCCACGATCCCAGGAATGCAGATGAATGGGTTATAATAGCTTTCTGTCATTGACAGTTTCGGTTCTAACTCAGAGTCTTTACAAAGTTGGACTCCCAAATTCCTAGATTCTTAGAATGTTAGAACTGGAAAGGATCTTATACCATAGAACATGGAACCTTAGATTGGGAAGGGACTGTAGACTATAGAATGTTGGAACACAGAGTGTTGGAACAGGCTTGAATCTTAGAATATAAAATGTCACAGTTGGAAGAGACTTTATGATTTAGAATTTTAGAGCTGGAAGGGGCCCTAGAAATGGAATAAATAAATAAATGAATGAATAGGGCATTGATTAAATGCTTGCTAGGTGCAAAGCATTGCTCTGAGTACTAGGGATACAAATAGAATAGTGAGACAATTCCTGCTTTCAGGGAGTTCAAATTCTAATGAGGGAGAAAATACCTAAGGAAGGTTTCAGCTACAAGTTAGATATAAAAGTCCCATGATCCTTGGGGTGCAGCAGCAAAGCAGATGGCAAAGCCTTTCCCAATTACCCTTAATCCCAGTGCCTTCTTTTCAAGATTCGTTTCAATTTGTCTTACATATATCTTGTTCATATATAGTGGTTTGCATGTTGTCTCTCTTGTTAGATTGAGAACAGAGACTTTTTTGCTTTTCTTTGAATCCCCAGCATTCAGTACAATGCCTGGTAGGCACCTATTAAGCACCAGGTGCTTAATAAATGCTTGTTGACTTGTCATAGAAAGTCAGAGCTGGAAGGAATCTTAGAACAGAATACTGATATTGGAAGGGACCTTAGAAAAGGTTAGGTCTAGAAGGGGCGTTAAAACTTAGAATTTCAGAGCTAGAAAGATATATGATGACAGAGCTTGGATGTACACTGGAACAAAGAATGTCAGAGCTTGGAGGACCCTTAGAACACAGGAAGTAGAACATAGACTGTCAGAGCTAGAAAGGACCTTGGTGATCACCTAGTTCCAGAACCATGGAATCTCAGACTAGGGACCTTGTAGGGTCCTTGTAGAGACCTTGTAGGGACCTTGAGGACTAGTTGGTTCAATCCCCTACCTGAACAGGAAACCTCTCTACAATATACCTAACAAGTGGTCATTCAACTTCTTCTTGAAGCATCTAATAAGGGGAAACTACTTGCTGAGGTAGTTAGTCCCACTGTGGGGTGAACTGAATTGTTGGAAAGTTTTGCCATAAACTGAATTCAAAGCTAGCTTTCAAAGTTCTCCTCCCATTCCAATTCCTTCCCTTCTAGAGACAAGTAAAATAAAGAAATGGGGAATGTGTTTGGAGATCCATTGTCAGAGATAGGTGAAACATTATGGAGAGTGGGAGAAGGTCTGCAAGGTGGCAAAAGGGCAAATGGCCTGCCTTTTTTTAATGGGAAAGAGAATAGAGTCTGCGAACTATATCTTGGGGAACATGACTTTGATTCTTGGTAAAATTATAGAATTGATTATTAATTTTTTCCTGATGTGGCCCAAACATTTTTCCAACTAAATTCAATTCAATTTTGTTTTCAGTTTTTAATTCTCTCCCTCCAAACACCATCTACACCCGCATTGAGAAAGCAAGAAAAACAAAACCGGTTATAATTTGTAAAGTCAAGCAAAATCTCCACCCACCTTATTTATAGCAGATGATTTTTTTCTCTTACTGTTTACTGAGGCTACATAAAATGAACTCCTTTAGCTTCCCTCCTCACCTCCAAATCTCTCTGGATTTGCCCATTGTATTTTCGTTTCCTACCTCATGGTAGGAATATAACTCCTCTTTGACAAGGTCAACCCCTCCACCTATGCTCTTGACCCCATCCCTCTCAACCTCTTCCAGGACCTGCTCCAACAGACATTCCAACTCTCTCCTGGAACTTCAATGTCTTTCTCGTGTTCCTGGCTCCTTCCTCTCTGTCTACAAATGTGCTTAAACTTCCCCCATCTAGAAAAGAAAAACAACAAACCAAACCCTGCCATTAGCCGCATTACCTCTTCAAGAAGCCAAATTTCCAATTCTTTGCCACCACAAAAAGAGCTGCTATAAATATGTTTATATTTTCCCAGAAGGAAGCTTAGAAAGAAATGAAAGTAAGCAGAGTAGCATTAGAATTACCTTGTTAAATTGATTACATAGGGGGTATGGACTGGACTTTCAATTTTGTTGGTAAAGGGAATTCCAGGGTAAGGAAACTTCCACGACTAATACGGACCAGCTTCTCTGCAACTTATGGTCTTGTGGGGTTTCCTAGGGCACTTAAAGGTGACTCACAGATTACTTTTGGAAAAAAAAATTGCTGTATACTTTAAAAAAACCAAGCTGTACATAATTGAAATTCATGGTTTAATATACAGTTCTTGTTTTCAGTTCCTTGTAGATGGAAATTATCGTGTTTGTTGATGTCTGTTAAGTTCGTAATGAAAGAAAAGTAGGCTACACTTCCTGTCTCCTCTTTCTCACCTCCTACTCACTCCAAATACCATTTAAACTAGCTCCCTCTTAAACCAAAGAGACTGAAACTTTTGCTCAAAGGTCACCAATGACTTAATTTCCATTTCCAATGACTTTTATTGAGCCCTATTATATTTGACACTGCGGATCACTGACTCCTGATTGATTCTTTTTACTCCCTTGGCTTCCATGACTCTGGGAGGTTGAATGGACTTGTCCAAGGTCACACAGATAGTGGCAGAGTCAGGATTTGAACCCAGGCTCTCAGATTCCAACTCTAGACTGCATTATCTTGCATACCCTTTTTCTCTCTTAGTATTTCCTAAAATTGCATTATCTTTTTCTTTTGGCTACCATATCACCCTGTTGATTTATCCAATTTGCCATCCATTAAACAAGCCCATCTACATGTTTTTTATGAACTGTTGTCTAGTCATAATTTACTCATCTTATATTTCTGAAGTTGATTTTTAAAAACATAGATGTAATACTTTGCATTTATTTATTTTTATATCTCAGAATCCACATTCCTTCTGGGCCATTACCAAACCATGTTGCCTACACTATGGCTATTTTCCTTATTCTCTTCCCACCAGAAGCTGGATTCTATCCCTGGGATCCTGGGCTCTGATAGGTGACCTTTTGCTGTATCCATCTTGCAACAGGCCTCCCTGTTACTTTTCAGTTATTTCCAATCCATGCTACCACAGATACATACCCTCTCCTCATTTGCCCACATGAAAAAGCGGTCAATTTTTATATAATTGAAATGATCTATTATGGCTTTTGCAATCTCGATCCCTGGTAGGGTTATGCATTCTCCCCTTAATCATAGATGTGAAAGTCATATACTTTCGTTCTCCTTTAATTTTTTTTTTTTTGCTTTTTTGGACGAGGGAAGGTAGGGCAATTGGGATTAAGTGATTTGCCCAAGGCTAGTTTTGTGTTAAGTGCCTGAGGTTGGATTTGAACTCAGGTCCTCCTGACTCCAGGGTCCTTTAATTTTTTTAAAGTTTAATTTTTTTCTATTGAAACAATGTCCATTTGGAATTTATTCTAGTATATAGTGTAATATGTTGGCCTAAGCTTAATTTCTTCCAAATAACTTTCCAGTTTTCCCAGCCATTCTTTTAGAACACGTCATACTTCACTTGATATCCTGTGTGCTTGGATTTGCAAACACAGGATTCTTCTGTGTGATTTGTTGTTCGTTCTCAATTCAGTTTATTTAGTATGTTCCAGGATCTACTTTTAAAGTCAGTGCCCCCCAAATTAAGCAATTGCTCTATAATCTAATTGGAAATCTGGTAGTGCTAAGCCTCCATTTCTCCTTCTTTACTACTTAAAATTTTTGACCTTTTGTTCCCCTAAATGAATTCCATTATTTTATTTAATTTACTTACATTAAAAAAAAACTCTGGATTTAGGAAACATCAAATAAAATGAAGATATTTATATGCAAGGCAAAAGAGATAATGATAAAGAGATACATGAAATTATGAATATTATGCACAACTCGATCTTTTTAAAGTATGTAGTAAATTTTACACACTACTTTCAAAGCTATCTTGCTCTTCTGTGTTTTCTTATGAATTCCTGTTTTTTTGCATTTAAAATGGTTTAATGCCTTCTTTTATTTTTATCTTTCTTTTTGGGGGCAATACTGCTATTATAACCCTCTATTTCCACCATCCACCTTCCTGACCAGCTATACTCCCCCTCAATTGAAAAAAAAAGGAAAAAAAAAGCCTTGTGACAAACATGCATTGTCAGGCAAACCAAATCTACATGTTGGCCATGTCTGAACATGTGTGTCTTTCTTGAGACCATCATGCCTCTGTCAGGAGTTGGGTAGCATGCTTCATCATCAATCCTCTGGAGTTGTTGGTCATTTCATTGATCAATATTTTTTAAGTATTTCAAACTGTTTTTTTAAGCAACTGGGGTTAAGTAACTTGCTCAAGGTTACATGGCTAGTTATTTATGTGTGGGTCCTAATTTTCTGAGGCCAGAACCGATCCCGGGTCCTTCTGACTCTGGGGCCAGTGCTCTTACTCACTGTGCCACCTAGCCGCCCCCAAAGTGTTTGTTCTTTATGATGTTATTGTTATTATATAAATTGTTTTCCTGATTCTCCAAACTTCACCTCATCAGTTCATACAAATCTTCCCAGATTTTTCTGACACCATCCTTTTCATCATTTCTTACAGTGCACTATTATTTCATTACATCATATACTATAGTTTTTCAGCCATTTTCCACTTGATGGGCACCTCTTTATGTCTAGTTCACTGATACAACAAAGATGACTTCTACAAATACTTCTACAAAACATTCCCCTCTTTATGTGATTTCTTTGGGAGTATATATAAGTAGTAATGTCGATAGATTAAAAGGTATTCAGTTTTGTGGCTTTTAGGGGATAGTTCAAAATTCCTATCCAGAAAGGAAATTTATAGCTCCACCAACAGTACATTAGTATGTCTGTCTTCCTGCAGGCCCCTCCCCACCAACATTGCCAACAACTGTCATTTTTTTTTCTTTTTGGTCAGTTTTGCCAATTCAATTGGTGATGAGGTGGAAACTGAGAGGTATTTAAATGTCATTCTCTAATTATTGGTGAGTCAAAGCATTTTTCAAAAATACGACTATTGATGGCTTGAATTCCTTCCTTTGAAAAATGCCTCTGGCCATTTATCAATTTAGATAGGTCTTTTGCTCTTCTGTATTTGAATTAGTTCCTTATTCATCTGAGATATCAGACCTCCATCAGAGAAATTTGTTGCAAAGGGGTTTTTTCCCTTTTCCTTTCTCTAGTTAATTTTTGCCTTCCTAATTTTAATCTCAATAATCTTATTTCTGCATAAACTTTTCAAGTAAATATAATGAAAAATTTCCATTCTATTTTCTATGATTCTCTCACTCCACTGTTTGTCAGTCAGTTGGCCAATGAGCACTTATTAAGGACCTATTATGTGCCAGGCACTGTGCTAAGCTCTGGGGATACAAAGAAAGACAAAAAGATCATCCTTGCTCACAGGGAGCTTATAGTGGAATGGAAGAAACAACATGCAAACAACTATGTGCAAACACCATATAGACAGGAGAAATAAAAGATAATCAACAGAGCAGAGGTACTAGTATTAAGGTGGATTGGGAAAGTCTTCCCGTAGAGGGTGGAACATTAGTTGGAACTTAAAGGAAGCCAGGGAAAACCATGAGGAAGAGAAGAGGAGAGCATTCCAGACATGGGGAACAGACTGAGAAAATGCCTGGAGTTCTTATTTGTTAAAGAGGCTTTGTCTCCCCATAGTTGTGAAAGTTATTTCTTTCCATATTCCTCTGATTTGATGTTATGACTATTTTTTTTTTTGCTTTTATTTTTGGAGGGGTGAAGGTAGGGCAATTGGGGTTAAATGACTTGCCTAAGGTCACATGGCTAGTTTTTGTGTTAAGTGTTTGCACATAGTTGTTTGCATGTTCTGGTTCTGTGAAAGAATAAGTGAGTCCCTACCCTTGGAAGTCATGGTCTTTGAGATTATCAAACACAACATTAAGATGTTCACTTGCTTCTGTTATGTGTTGTACCTAGTCTGTTACACTGATCAACCTCTTTGCTTCTTAGCTAGTGCTAAATAAGTTTGATGGTTATTGCTTTGTAGTATAGATTGCAATCTGGTATAATGAGGTCCCCTTCCTTCCCACGTTTTTCCTACTTTAGAGTCTTGACCTTTTGTATCTATAGATGAATTTTGTTAAGCGAACAGCTAGGCGATGGAGTTGCTAGAGTGCTGGACAGGTTGCCACGAAGAACTGACTTAAAAATCTCATCTCAGATACCAATTGTGTGACCTTGAGCAAATCAGTCTCTGTCTACTTCAGTTTCCTCATCTGTAAAATGAGGATAATAACTGATGTGAGAATAAAAGAAGATATTTATAAAATGCTTTGTACCTTAAAGTGCCACATGAATGCTAGTTATTATTATTATTGTTGTTGTTGTTATCGTTACTATTCCTCTGGTAGTTTGGTCAGTATGACAGTGAATAAGTAAGTTAACTTAGGTAGTATTGTCATTTTTATTATGTTGGTTCATCCTAGCAACGAACAATTGTTGTTTGTTGTTGTTGTTTAGTAATTTTTCAGTCATGTCCAACTCTTTGTGATGCCATTTGAGGTTTTCTTGGCAAGGAATATTGAAATCGCTTGCCATTTCCTTCTCCAGCTCATTTTACAGCTGAGGAACAGAGACAAACAGGGGTAAACGACTTGCCTAGGATCACTTTTTCTCAAATTATTTAGCTATCTTTATTTCTGTTAAGAATGTTTGGTAGGGGCAGCTAGGTGGTGCAGTGAATAGAGCACCAGCCCTGGAGTCAGGAGGATCTGAGTTCAAATCCAGCCTCAGACACAACACAAAAAACTAGCCGTGTGACCTTGGACAAGTAACTTAACCCCAATTGCCCTACTTTCCCTTTCCAAAAAGAAAACAAAGAAAATAATGTTTGGTAGTATATAATTACTATGTATATTGTACTTATTGTATACAATATATGTATATATTGTATATAATATGTATGTATAAATACTATGTATATTGGCCAATAGACTCCAGTGGTTTTGTGTACTATCTAGTTATTTTGAATGGAATTTCTCTATCTCTTACTACTGCTCCGTTTTATTGGTAGTATACAGAAAAGCTGATGTAGGATTATGTTAATTTTGCTGAAGTTATTGTTTCAATATTGTAGTTGATTCTTTAGGGGAATCTAAATAGAGCATCATATCATCTGCAAAATAATTTACTTTTCTCTGTGTTTAGGATTATCATCTCACTTTGTTTTTTCTTATTTTATTGCAAAATCTTTTATAGTTTCTGTAATATATTTCATATTTTACTATACAAAATGACAGGGCAGCTAGGTGCCACAGTAGATAAAGTGCTGAGCATTGAGGCAAGAAGACCTGAGTCAAAATCAGGCCTCAGACACTTATTAGCTGGGTGTCCCATAGCAAGTCACTTCACCTTGTTTACCTCAGTTTCCTCATCTGTAAAATGGGTTAGAGAAGGAAATGACAAAACAGTCCAGTATCTTTGCCAGGAAAATCCCAAATGGGGTCATGAAAAGTCAGGACACAATTGAAACAACTGAACACATTATGTTGATAGTTTTCCTTACTTTGAATCAACCATTCGTTACTGGCATAAATGCAGGTTGGTCATAGTACATGCTGTTTTTTTAAAATAATATGCTATAACCAAGCCCAGAGCCAAGATGGCGGAGTAGAAACAGCGCGTCCAAGCCACTCTGCCCCCAGATTTCCTCCAAACTATGTAAAAGGGGACTCTGAACAACTTCGGGAGCCCCAGCACCCACAGAACGACACAGACAAGCTAACCTCCTGCTGAAGACAGCCCAGCAGCCCTGCAGGAAGGACCAGCGCAGCTGTCTGGGAGCCGGCAGCGCGCAGAGCGCAGGGAGCCGAGCACAGGTCCGGTCCACCTGAGTCTTGGTTTTAGCCCCACGGTGGCAGGGCCAGCAACCGGCTGGAGGGACCCCAGAACATCAGCAGCTGTGGCAATTCCAGAATTATCAACATAGACATGCCTAAGACAAAGTGAGAGGTTAGTGCCCTATGGACTTTGGGACCAGTATTTCGGGAACTCGTCGGCTTCCTCCTCTGGGGGCTAGAAGCAGCTGAGGAGACACGTCATTGTGGAGTTTTCAGAGGCAGCTCCAGCTCCTGGCCTGTGAATTGTAGGGAGATCCAGCGATCAGTCTTGGGGGGTAATTGCTCTTGCTTTAACCTCCCTGGATCTGGATTGTGATCTGGGGTGGAGGTCGTGGGTGGGTTTCCAGCTTGCCAGAAAAGGAAGTTGTCCCCCCACACTTTTGGGATGAAAATTCCCCTATCTGTCAGCAAAGCCATAGTGTAGCAACAAGCCCAAAAGTCAAGTAATTAAGTGGCAACATGCCAAGGCAAAGGGAACAAATTAAACAGAAAAATGCAACCCTAGACTCCTACTTTGGGGGCAAGGAGGGTCAAAGCATGGATCGGGAAGAGGACTGTAAGGTCAGAAGTCCTGCTCCAAAAGCCCCAGGGGAAAACATGAGGGGGTTGCAGGCCATAGAGGGCCTTAAGAAGGACTTTAAAAATCAAATAAGAGAAGTGGAGGAAAAATTGGAAAGAGAAATGAGAAGGATGCAGGAAAAGTATGAAATGAGGGTCAACAGCCTGACTGAGGAAAACAACACCTTAAAAAATAGACTAACTCGGGGGCGGAGCCAAGATGGCGGAGTAGAAACAGCTCGTCCAAGCCTCTCTGCCCCCAGATTCCCCACAAACTATGTAAAAAAGGACTCTGAAAAACTTCTGGAGCCCCAGCACCCACAGAACGACACAGAGAAGCTAACCTCCCGCTGAGGACAGCCCAGCAGCCCTGCAGGAAGGACCAGCGCAGCGGTCTGGGAGCCGGCAACGCGCAGAGCGCAGAGCGCAGGAGCCCAGCCGAGCCGAGCCCAGGTCCGCGTGAGCCGAGGTTTTAGCCCCAGGGCGGCAGGGCCAGCAGCCAGCTGGAGGAACCCCAGAACACCAGGAACTGTGGAAACTCCAGAATTATCAACATAGACATGCCTAGGACAAAGTAAGAGGTTAGTGTCCTATGGACTTTGGGACCTGTATTTGGGGAATGCGTCAGCTCCCTCCCCTGGGAGCTAGAAGCCGCTGAGGAGACACGCCATTTTGTAGTTTTCAGAGGCATTTCCGGCTCCCTGCCTACAAATCGTGGGGAGATCCAGCGATCAGTCTTGGGGGGTAATCGCTCTTGCTTTAACCTCCCTGGATCTGGATTGTGATCTAGGGTGGAAGTTGTGGGTGGGTTTACAGCTTGCCAGAAACGGAAGTTGCCCCCCACACGTTCGGGACGAAAATTCCTCTATCTGGCCTTAAAGCCATAGTGTGGCAACAAGCCCAAAAGTCAAGCAATTAAGTGGCAACATGCCAAGGCAAAGGAAACAGAAAAATGCAACCCTAGACTCCTATTTTGGGGGCATAGAGCGGGAAAAGGACTGTGAGGTCAGAAGTCCTGCTCCAAAAGCCCCAGGGGAAAACATGAGCGGGTTGCAGGCCATAGAGGACCTTAAGAAGGACTTTAAAAATCAAATAAGAGAAGTGGAGGAAAAATTAGAAAGAGAAATGAGAAGGATGCAGGAAAAGTATGAAATGAGGGTCAACAGCCTGACTGAGGAAAACAACACCTTAAAAAATAGACTAACTCAAATGGCAAAGGAGGCCCAAAAGGGCAATGAGGAGAAGAATGCCTTAAAAAGTCGAATTTGCCAGATGGAAAAAGAATCTCAAAAGTTCACTGAGGAGATTCATTCCTTCAGAGTTAGACTGGAGCAAATGGAAGCTAATGACTTTATGAGAAATCAAGATGCTGTTAAGCAGATCCAAACAAATGAAAGATTAGAAGGCAATGTGAAATATCTCATGGGAAAAACCACTGACCTGGAAAATAGATCCAGGAGAGACAATTTAAAAATTATTGGACTACCTGAAAGCCATGATCAAGGAAAGAACCTAGAAATCACCCTTCAAGAAATTCTCAAGGAAAACTGCCCTGATGTTTTAGATCCAGAGGGCAAAATAGAGGTTGAAAGAATCCACCGATCACCTCCTGAAAAAGATCCCAAAAAGAAAACTCCCAGAAATATTATAGCCAAGTTCCAGAATCCCCAGATCAAGGAGAAAATACTACAAGCAGCCAGGAAGAAACAATTTCAATATTATGGAAACACAATCAGAATAGCCCAGGACCTGGCAGCTTCTACACTGAGGGATCAAAGGGCATGGAATATGATATTCCAGAGGCAAAAGAACTGGGAATGAACCCAAGGGTCACCTACCCAGCAAAACTGAGTATCTTGTTTCAGGGGAAAATATGGTCATTCAGTGGAATAGAGGACTTTCAAGCATTCTTGAGGAAAAAACCAGAGTTGAATAGAAAATTTGACATCCAGACGCAAGAAGTAAGAGATACCTGAGAAGGTAATCAGGAAAAAGAAATCAAAAGGAACTTATCAAAGTTGAACTATTTACATTCCTATATGGAAAAGCAATATCTGTGACTGATGATATCTCTCTCACTATGAAAATAATGGAAGAAGGGGGTGTGATCATATGAATACATATGTGAATGTGCGTGTATATGGTTACAGTTATATATGGATAGAGGGCATAAGTTGAATTTGTTGGGAAGTGAGAATACTCAAGGGTAGGATTCAATCATTCTTGAGGAAAAAACCAGAGTTGAAGAGAAAATTTGACATCCAGACACAAGAAGCAAGAGATGCCTGAGAAGGTAATCAGGGAAAAGAAATAAAAGGAACTTATCAAAGTTGAACTATTTACATTCCTATATGGAAAAGCAATAACTGTGACTGATGATATCTTTCTCACTATGAAAATAATGGAAGAAGGGGGTGTGGTCATATGAATACATATGTGAATGTGTGTGTATATGGTTACAGTTATATATGGATAGAGGGCATAGGTTGAATTTGTTGGGAAGGGAGAATACTCAAGGGATGAAATTATGAGGTAAGAGAGGAAAGTGGCAAGAGGAGATGGGGAGAGACATGGTAGGGTAAACTATCTCATGTAGGGGAAGTGGTTGCAAAGGAGGGGGAGAATAAGGAAAGCTAAAAAGGCAAAACCACATTCACATTGAATTTGGTTCAGGGAGAAAATGACATACATACTAAGTGGGATATCTCAACCTGCAGCAGGATAGGGGGAAGGGGGATGAGAGGGGGGATGATGGATGGGAGGGCATCCTTGGGGTGAGGGGAGGTTGGAAGTACCCACTATAGAAGAGGGACAGGATCATGTAGGGAATGGACCAGGTGGGGGGTGGGATGAGTGGGAGGGAATTATAAGCAGCCTTATACAATATATCTACTATGATAATGTTTTGCATAGCTAGACATGTACAGCATATACTGAATTACTTATCTCCCAAGAGGGAATGGGTGACAAGGGAGGAAGGAAATGGATCTGAAATTTGAGGTCGTAACATTAAATGTTTCAAATATATATAAACACTATTATTAATACTCTTTTGCTTGTAATAGGGAGATAAGATGTGCAGGCATTGGGATGCAAAGACTCACCTTCCTCTAATGGAAAAGTCGATGGGGGTATGGGAGAAGGTATGGGAGAGAGCAGATTGGAGGAGGCGATATCTTGTGGGACTGCTATTCAGGGAGGTTGGGTAGGGGAATAATGGGGGGAAAATGATTGTAACTCAAAATCTGGCGGAAATGAATGATGTAAAACATAAGTTAATAAAGCATTTGTTTAAAAAAAAATAGACTAACTCAAATGGCAAAGGAGGCCCAAAAGGGCAATGAGGAGAAGAATGCCTTAAAAAGTCGAATTTGCCAGATGGAAAAAGAATCTCAAAAGCTCACTGAGGTGATTCATTCCTTCAGAGTTAGACTGGAGCAAATGGAAGCTAATGCCTTTATGAGAAATCAAGATGCTGTTAAGCAGATCCAAACAAATGAAAGAGTAGAAGGCAATGTGAAATATCTCATGGGAAAAACCACTGACCTGGAAAAGAGATCCGGGAGAGACAATTTAAAAATTATTGGACTACCTGAAAGCCATGATCAAAGAAAGAACCTAGAAATCACCCTTCAAGATATTCTCAAGGAAAATTGCCCTGATGTTTTAGATCCAGAGGGCAAAATAGAGCTTGAAAGAATCCACAGATCACCTCCTGAAAAAGATCCCCAAAAGAAAACTCCCAGGAATATTATAGCCAGGCTCCAGAATCCCCAGATCAGGGAGAAAATACTACAAGCAGCCAGGAAGAAACAATTTCAATATTGTGGAAACCCAATCAGAATAGCACAGGACCTGGCAGCTTCTACACTGCGGAATCTAAGGGCATGGAATACGATATTCCAGAGGGCAAAAGAGCTGGGAATGAACCCAAGGGTCACCTACCCAGAAAAACTGAGAATTTTGTTTCAGGGGAAAATATGGTAATTCAGTGGAAGAGAGGACTTTCGAGCACTCTTGAGGAAAAAAAAAACAGAATTGAATATAAAATTTGACATCCAGACAGAAGAAGCAAGAGATGCCTGAGAAGGTAATCAGGGAAAAGAAATCAAAAGGAACTTATCAAAGTTGACCTATTTACATTCCTACATGGAAAAACAATGACTGTGACTGAGGAAATCTTTCTCACTATGAAAATAATGGAAGAAGGATGTATGGTCATGTGAATACATATGTGAATGTGTGTGTATGTTTACAGTTATATATGGATAGAGGGCATAGGTTGAATTTGTTGGGAAGGGAAGATACTCAAGGGGTGAAATTATGAGGTGAGAGAGGAAAGTGGCAGGAGGAGATGGGGAGAGACAGGGTGGGGTGAACTATCTCATGTAGAGGAAGTAGGGGGAAGTGGTTGCAGGGGAGGGGAAAAATAAGAAGGCAAAAAGGGGAAACCACATTCTCATTGAATTGGGTTTAGGGAGAGAATGACATACATACTAGGTGGGACATCTCAACCTACAGCAGAATGGGGGAAGGGGGGGGAGAGGAGGGATGATGGATGGGAGGGCATCCGTGGGGGGAGGGGAGGTTGGAAGTACCCACTATAGAAGAGGGACAGGATCATGTAGGGAATGGACCAGGTTGGGGGTGGGATGAGTGGGAGGGAATTATAAGCAGCCTTGTACAATATATCTACTATGATAATGTTTTGCATAGCTAGACATGTACAACATATACTGAATTACTTATCTCCCCAGAGGGAATGGGTGACAAGGGAGGAAGGAAATGGATCTGAAATTCAAAGTCTTAAGATTAAATGTTTCAAATATATAAAAATACTATTATTAATTCTCTTTTGCTTGTAATTGGGAGATAAGATGTGCAGACATTGGGACACAAAGCTTCACCTTCCTCTACTAGAGAGGTCGAAGGGGCTGTTGGAGAGGATAGGGGAGAGAACAGATTGGAGGAAGCGATGTCTTGCGGGACTGTTATTCTGGGAGGGTGGGTAGGGGAAAAACGGGGGCGAAAAATGATTGTAACTAAAACCTGGAGGAAATGAATGGTGTAAAACAGAAGTTAAAAAAGCATTTGTATAAATAAAAAAAATAATCTGCTGTAACCTCTGTGCCATTATTTTATTTAACATTTTCACATCAATGTTCATTAGGGATTTTTGTCTATAACTTCCTTTCTCTGTTTTTCTCCTTGGTTTAGGTGTCAATACCATTCTTTGTATCATGGAAGGCATTTTATAGGATCCCCTATTTTCTTGTTTTTGTTAGCAATTTATGAACTATTGTAATTAATGGTTCATTGAATGATTGATATAATTCGATTATGTAGCAATTAGGGCTGGAGGGTTTTTTTAGTTCAATTATGGCCTATTCAATTTATTTTTCTTAAATTGAGTTATTTAAATGATCTATTTTTTTGTTCTCTTAATTTGGGCATTTTATATTTATTAAAAGTATTCATCCATTTCATCAATCTTTTATGTTTTATTAGCATATAATTAGGCAAAGTAACTTTTAATAATTTCCTTTGTTTTAATATTTCTTGGTTGTGAATTCTCTTTAAATTTTTTATATTTGATTTTTCTCTCCCCCCCTTTGAAAAAACAAAACTATTATCTCTTTATCTATTTTATTAGTTTTTTTTTTAAACTAGTTCCTAATTTTATCTATCAAATCAATATTACTTTGCTTTAGGTTTCCTTCATCTCTTCTTGGATTTTCAAACTTCCTGCTGTGGTGTTTAGTTGCAGTCAAGTTAAAATCAAGTTAATGTGGCTTTATTAAGTGCCTACTCAATGCCACGTGCTAGACTAAGCATTGAGGATAGAAAGACAAAAAACAAACAAACAAACAAACAAAAAAACCCCAAAACCTAATGTTTGTTCTTAAGAGTTTACAGTCTAATGGGGGAGACAACATGCAAACAGCTGTGTATAGACAAGCTATCATCAGAAGAAATTAGAGAAATTTTCTTAGAAAGAAGGTACTAGGATTAAGGGGGATCAGGAAAACCTTCTGATGGAAGGCACAATTTTATCTGGTATCTGAAGCAAGCAAGCAAGCAAAGCCAGGAAGTAATGTTTAGGAGGGGGAAATCCCAGTGGCAATAACCCAGAGTTGGGAAAGGAGTGTCTTGTCTGAGGAACAGCAAAGGGGAGTGGGTTACTGGATTTTAGAGTACATGGAGGCGTAAGAAAATTGGAAAGGAAGATGACAGGTTATGAAGCACTTTAAATGGTAGAGGATTTTATATTTTATCCTGGAGGTAATAGTGAACCACTGGCATTTATTGAGTAGGGGAGAGAGTGATATGTTTCTGTATCTTAGGAAGCTCACTTTGGCAGCATGAGGTGATAAGGGCCTGAACCATTGTGGTGGTCTTGTTAGAGGAAAGAAGGAGGCATGTAGGAGAGATGATTGGCTATGGGAGGTGAGATAGACTGTTGCCCAGGAAGGCAGATATTTTGTTAGTCTGAGTGCTGACAGAATTAGGAAAGTTAGAAAAAGAGGAAGGCTTGTGGGGGTGTAGGGGATAATGAGTTCAATTTTGGACATGTTTAGTTTAAGATGTCTCTGGGACATCAAATTTAAGGTGGTTAATGGGCAGTTGGAAATGTAAGACCAGAGGTCAGATTAAAGTTTAAAGCACAAGTGGAACAGTGGATAGAACAAGGGACTTGGAATCAGGAAGACTCTGCTCTGTGAGTTCAAATCCAGCCTCAGACACTTCCTAGCTGTGTGAACCTGGTCAAGTCACTTCACCCTGTTTGCCTTGGTTTCCTCATCTGTGAAATGAACTGGAGAAGGAAATGGCAAACCAAGCCAGTATCTTTGTAGAGGAAACCCCAAATGGGGTCACAAAGAGTTGGATATGATTGAAAAATGGCTAAATAGCAATAGCAAAGGAGATTTGAGAATCAGCAGTGTAGAAATGGTGATTAGATCCATGTGAGCTGATGAGATTAGCAAATGAAGTGATATAGAGGGAGAAGAATAGGGGACTCAGGAGAGAGCCCTGTGGGATACTCATGGTTAATGAGTATGACCTGAATGAGGATCTAGCAAAGAAGGCTGAGGAGAGATGAGACAGATAGGGGGAGAACCAAGAGAGAGAGGTGTTCCAAAAGCTAAGAGAGAAGAGAGTATCATTAAGAAGAGGGTGATAGTGTCAAAGGCTCCAGAGAGGTCCAGAAGGATGAAGACTGAAAAAGAGAATTGTATTTGTCAATTAAGTGACCAATGGTGACTTTGCAAAGATCAGTTCGAGTTGAATGATAAGGCTAGAAGTCAGACTGTAGAAAGTTAAGAAGAAAGTAGGGTTTTTTATTTATTGATTTTTCAGGATTTTTTAGTTTCATGCCCAAATCATTGACCTGTTATTTTTCTCTTTTGCTGAAGTATGTGTTTAGCAATATTAATTTTCCCCTTGAGAACTGATTGACTTTTATTTTATTTTGTGAAAATCACAAGGTTTGGCATTTAGTCTCATTGTTATGACTTTCTTTGATGAAATCACTTATTGTTCCCATGATTATTTCTTTGACCCACCAATTCTTTAGCATTAAATAATTTAGTCTCCGACAAAATTTCAGTCCTTTTTTCAAAGGCTCTTTAATGAGGCACTTTTTATTTTGTTGTCATCAATAAAGATGCAATTAATATTTCTGCTTTTTGTTACACAATTGTATATGAGGTTTTTATACCCTAACACATGGCCAATTTTTGTAAAAAGTGTCATTCAGAATTAAGAAATGTGTACCCTTTGCACTTCCTATTCAGTAATCACCATAGATCTATTAGATTTAATTCTATTCTATTCTTTAACTGCTTTTTTTGCTTATTATTTTGTAAGACTATTTTAAGTCTGAAAGAGATTCATTGAGGTTCCCTACTTTTATAGTTTTACTATCCATTTCTCCTTTTAAATCATATAACTCTTCCTTCAAGTATTCAGCTGTTATGTTATTTGGTGCATATATATTAATAACTGACATTAATTCATTTTCTATGGTGCTTTTAAACATGGTATTGTTTTTCTCTCTCCTTTCCTTTTTTCTTCCTTCCTTCCTCCCTCCCTCCCTCCCTCCCTTCCTTCCTTCCTCCCTTCTTTCCTTTTTTCTTTCCTTTCTTCCCCTCAGCTAGAAGTATAGCAGTCACTCATGTGCCAAATGCCACTACTTATTGACCCAGATGGTTTCACCTTCTTTAACCTGCTCTGGTGGACCTCTCCTTTGGCAGCCTGGTAAACATCTGCTCTTGTGGGCTCAACCCATTGGTGCTAGACAGTTCAGACATCAGATGAGCTTTAGGCCTACTGCAGCTCAGAACACCCAAACTCAAGCAAACTCAAGCAGCAGAAAGTACAGATGTGCCACCAGTCAGGGCCGCTGCTTATTTCAATTTGTGTCAGTTCAACTAATTTTTTCGGTCTTATTAGGAGGTATTTTGCCGAATTATATGCCGATAAATTTAACAATGTAAAGTGAAATGAATGATTATGTCCAAAAATATAAATTGCCCAGATTGTTAATCTTCTTCCATTAGAAAAGGAAATAGAGCGCTTAAATAATCCTATCCTGGAAAAAGAAATTGAACAAACCATCAATGAACTCCTTAAGAAACAATCCCCAGTAGGGTGGCTAGGTGGCACAGTGAGCACCAGCCCTGGAGTCAGAAGGGCCTGAGTTCAAATCCAGCCTCAGACACTTAACACTTACTAGCCATGTGATGTTGGGCAAGTCACTTAACCCCATTTGCCCCCCCCCAAAAAAAATCAAAACTAACTAAATAAAAACATTAGAAAAATATGAATAAATGAAGCTTTATGTAAAATGACAGGTAATATCTATCTAAAAACATCAGCAAGCACAACATGCAATGGGGATAAGTTAGAAGCTTTCCCAATAAGATCAGGGGTGAAGCACTCTTTTCAGACAATATTGTGGTATACATATGAAAATCCTAGAGAATCAATTAAAAAGCTACTTGAAATAATTAACTACTTCAGCAAAATTCGGGATATAAAACAAACCCACATAAATCATCAGCATTTCCATATATTACCAACAAAGTCCATCAGCAAGAGATAAAAGAGAGATTCCATTTAAAATTACTGCAGACAATGTAAAGTATTTGGGAATCTATTTCCCAAGACAAACTCAGGCACTATGTGAACACAATTAAAAAACACTTCACAAAAATGAAGTCAAATCTAAATAATTAGAGAAATAATAATTGCTCATGGGTAGGCTGAGTCAATATAATAAAAACAACAATTTTAACTTAAGTTAATTTACTTATCCAGTGCCATACCAATCAAACTACCTAAAATTATTTTATAGAGCTAGAAGAAGTAGATGGCGGAGTAGAAACAGCACTTCTGTGCAGCTCCAGCTCACACCACTTCAAAATTATGTAAAAAGGGGACTCTGAACGACCTATGGAGCTCCAGAACCCACAAAATGACACAGAGAAGCTAACCTCCCGCTGAGGACAGCCCGGCAGCCTGGCAGGGAGCGGCCAGCGCAGGGCTCTTGGACCTGATCTCAGGCCCTCAGGAGTCCCGGTCTTAGCCCGAGGGTGGCCAGAACAGAGACCAACTGGAGGGACTCCAGAACACCAGGAGCTGTGGCATTTTCCAGAATTATCAACACATAGATGCCTAAGACAAAGTGAGAGGTTAGTGCCCTATGGACTTTGGGACTGCTTGGGAGAATGTGTCAGCTTCTTCCCCTGGGGGTGAGAAGCTGCTGAGGACACTTCCCGGCTTGCGCCATGTTGCCACCTTGCAGCTTCAGCTCTTGGCCTGCGAACTGTAGGGGGATCCAGCGATCAGTCTTGGGGATAAGCACTCTTGCTTTACCCTTCTTGGATCTGGATTGCAGTCTGGGGTGGAGATCTTGGGGTGTGTGACCAGCTTGCCAGTGTGTGTGGAGGCCTCACAGAGGCCACCCAACTAATACATCCAGAAGTTGAGAATACCCCAACGTTTGGGACAGAATTTCCCCTGGCTGTTGGCAGAGTCCTACTGTGGCAACAAGCCCAAAAGTCAAGTAACTGAGTGGCAACATGCCTAGGCAAAGGAAACAAAATAAACAGAAAAATTCAACATTAAATTCCTATTTTGGGGGCAAAGAAGGTCAAAGCATGGAACAGGAGGAGGACTGTGAGGTCAGAACACCTGCACCAAAAGCCTGAAATGAAAATATTGGCTGGCTACAGGCCATAGAGGACCTTAAGTAGCAGATAAGAGAAGTGGGGGGAAAATTAGGAAGAGAAATGAGAAAGATGCAAGAAAAGTATGAAATAAGTCAACAGCCTGACTGAGGAAAATAACACCTTAAAAATAGACTAACTCAAATGGCAAAAAAGGCCCAAAAAGGCAATGAGGAGAAGAATGCCGTAAAAAGCCAAATTTGCCAGATGGAAAAAGAATCTCAAAAGCTCACTGAGGAGAATCATTCCTTCAGAGTTAGACTGGAGCAAATGGAAGCTAGTGACTTTATCAGAAATCAAGATGCTATTAAGCAGATCCAAACAAATGAAAGAATAGAAGGCAATGTGAAATATCTCATGGAAAAAAAAAAAAACACTGGCCTGGAAAACGGATCCAGGAGAGACAATCTAAAAATTATTGGACTACCTGAAAACCATGTTCAAAGAAAGAATCTAGAAACCATCCTTCAAGACATTCTCAAGGAGGGAGCGGCTAGGTGGCGTAGTGAATAGAGGGCTGGCCCTGGAGTCAGAAGGACCTGAGTTCGGATCCGGCCTCAGACACTTAACACAAACAAATAAAAACCTAGCTGCATAACCTTGGGCAAGTTACTTAACCCCAGTTTCCCTCCAAAAAGCAAAAAAAAGAGAAATTCTCAAGGAAAATTGCCCGGATGTTTTAGAACCAGAGGGCAAAATAGAGGTTGAAAGAATCCACCGATCACCTCCTGAAAAAGATCCCAAAAAGAAAATATTGTAGCCAGGTTCCAGAATTTCCAGATCAAGGAGAGAATATTGCAACTAACCAGGAAGAAACAATTTCAATATTGTGGAAACAAAATCAGGATAACACAGGATCTGGCAGCTTCTACACTGAGGGATCAAAAAGCATGGAATATGATATTCCAGAGGGCAAAGAATCTGGGATTAAAACCAAGAATCACCTACCCAGCAAAACTGAGTATCATGTTTCAGGGGAAAATTTTGTCATTCAGTGGAATAGAGGACTTTCAAGCATTCTTGAGGAAAAAACCAGAGTTGCATAGAAAATTTGACATTCAGATACAAGAAGCAAGAGATGCTTGAGAAGGTAAACAGGGAAAAGAAATCACTAAGAACTTATCAAAGTTGAACTATTTACATTCCTACAGGGAAAAAACAATAACTATAACTGACAAAACTTTTCTCAGTATGAAAATAGTTGGAGAAAGGTATTTGGGCATATGAATACATAAGTGAATGTGTGTATGTATGTTTTCAGGTATACATAGATAGAGGGCACAGGTCAAATTTAATAGGAAGGGATGATACTTAATAGGTGAGGTTAAGAGGTGAGAGAGTAATGTGGTGAGGGGCAATGGGGAGAAACAATGGGGTGAACTGACTTGCGTAGAAGAGGCAATGGAAGGTGATTTCAGGGGAGGGAAAGAACAGGAAGGCAAAAAGGCAAAACCATATTCTCATTGAATTTGGCTCAGGGAGAGAATGACATACATACTAAATGGGATATCTCACCTTACAGGAGAGTAGGGGGGAGGGGAATGAGAAGGGGGATGATGGAAGGGAGGACATGCTGGGGGGAAGGGAAGTTGGAAGCACCCACTTTTGAAAAGGGACAGGATCAAAATAGGGAACGGACCAAGGTGGGGGGTGGGATAACTGGGAGGGAAATATAGCCAGTCTTTTACAATATATCTACTATGGTAATGTTTTGCATAGTTATACATGTACAACATATACTGAATTGCTTATCTTGGCCAGCAAGAGTGGGTGACAAGGGAAGAAGGGAATGAACATGGAATTCGAAGTTTTAAAATTAAATGTTTCAAATATTAAAAAAATAATGATAGCAGAATGCTATTCACATTTTTCGGATAGTTATTTCAGTAGGTGTTTTAACCTAATTTTGTTATTGTTGTTACAATGAGGATTCATTTCTAAAATTCCTGAGTTGGAGTAGGATAGGGTTGGGGTGGAGTGCAAGTATACTTAGAAATGACTGGCATGTAAAAACAATGCATTTATAAAACATATCTAAATTTTAACAAAGAGAAAGGGATGGTTTCAGAGAAACCAAGGAAAAAATGTAGGAACTGATGCAGACTAAAGTGAGCAAGAATTGGAAGACCAATTTATACAACAACAATAACATAGAAAAGACAAGCAACTTTGAACAACTTAAGAACTCCAATAAACACACTGGCCAACCATAATTTTAAAGGACTGCTGAGGTATGAAGTTATCCACCTCCTGACAGGGAACCAATGGGCTCAGTGTAGAATGAGACATACCATTTTGGACATGGTCAATATAAGAATTTGTTTTGCTAATTTCTGTGTGTTTATTACAAAACAAAACTTACTTTGCTACTTTAGTGACCCTGTGTTCTCCCTACCTATTCCTTCCTACATATTTTTTCCTGAGCTATTTTTTTTAAACAAATGCTTTATTAACTTCTATTTTACATCATTCATTTCTGCCAGATTTTGAGTTACAATCATTTCCCCCCCGTTATTCCCCTACCCAACCTCCCAGAATAGCAGTCCCACAAGATATCGCTTCCTCCAATTTGCTCTCTCCCATACCTTCTCCCATACCCCCTTCGACTTTTCCATTAGAAGAAGGTGAATCTTTGTGTCCCAATGCCTGCACATCTTATCTCCCAATTATAAGCAAAAGAGTATTAATAATAGTATTTATATATATTTGAAACATTTAATGTTAAGACCTCGAATTTCAGATCCATTTCCTTCCTCCCTTGTCACCCATTCCCTCTGGGGAGATAAGTAATTCAGTATATGTTGTATATGTCTAGCTATGCAAAACATTATCATAGTAGATATATTGTACAAGGCTGCTTATAATAACCTCCCACTCATCCCATCCCCCACCTGGTTCATTCCCTACATGATCCTGTCCCTCTTCTATAGTGGGTACTTCCAACCTCCCCTCCCCCCAAGGATGCCCTCCCATCCATCATCCCTCCTCTCATCCCCCTTCCCCCTATTCTGCTGTAGGTTGAGATATCCCATTTAGTATGTATGTCATTCTCTCCCTGAACCAAATTAAATGAGAATGCAGTTTTGCCTTTTTGCCTTCCTATTCTCCCCCTCCCTTGCAACCACTTCCCCTAGCTTCTTCTACATGAGATAGCTTTCCCTACCCTGTCTCTCCCCATCTCCTCTTGCCACTTTCCTCTCTCACCTCATAATTTCATCCCTTGAGTATTCTCCCTTCCCAACAAATTCAATCTATGCCCTCTATCCATATATAACTGTAACCATATACACACACATTCACATAGGTATTCATATGACCACACACCCTTCTTCCATTATTTTTATAGTGAGAAAGATATCATCAGTCACAGTTATTGTTTTTCCATATAGGAATGTAAATAGTTCAACTTTGATAAGCTCCTTTTGATTTCTTTTCCCTGATTACCTTCTCAGGCATCTCTTGCTTCTTGTGTCTGGATGTCAGATTTTCTATTCAATTCTGGTTTTTTCCTCAAGAATGCTTGAAAGCCCTCTATTCCACTGAATGACCATATTTTCCCCTGAAACAAAATACTCAGTTTTGCTGGGTAGGTGACCCTTGGGTTCATTCCCAGTTCTTTTGCCCTCTGGAATATCATATTCCACGCCCTTCAATCCCTCAGTGTAGAAGCTGCCAGGTCCCGGGCTATTCTGATTGTGTTTCCACGATATTGAAATTGTTTCTTCCTGGCTGCTTGTAGTATTTTCTCCCTGATCTGGGGATTCTGGAGCCTGGCTATAATATTCCTGGGAGTTTTCCTTTTGGGATCTTTTTCAGGAGGTGATCTGTGGATTCTTTCAACCTCTATTTTGCCCTCTGGATCTAAAACATCAGGGCAGTTTTCCTTGAGAATTTCTTAAAGGGTGATTTCTAGGTTCTTTCTTTGATCATGGCTTTCAGGTAGTCCAATAATTTTTTAAATTATCTCTCCTGGATCTATTTTCCAGGTCAGTGGTTTTTCCCATGAGATACTTCACATTGCCTTCTATTCTTTCATTTGTTTGGATCTGTTTAACAGCATCTTGATTTCTCATAAAGTCACTAGCTTCCATTTGCTCCAGTCTAACTCTGAAGGAATGAATTTCCTCAGTGAGCTTTTGAGATTCTTTTTCCATCTGGCAAATTCGACTTTTTAAAGCATTCTTCTCCTCATTGCCCTTTTGGGCCTCCTTTGCCATTTGAGCTAGTCTATTTTTTAAGGTGTTGTTTTCCTCAGTCAGGCTGTTGACCCTCATTTCATACTTTTCCTGCATCCTTCTCATTCCTCTTTCCAATTTTTCCTCCACTTCTCTTATTTGATTTTTAAAGTCCTTCTTAAGGTCCTATATGGCCTGCAACCCGCTCATGTTTTCTCCTGGGGCTTTTGGAGCAGGGGTTCTGACCTCACAGTCCTTTTCCCACTCTATGCTCCCAAAATAGGAGTCTAGGGTTGCATTTTTCTGTTTCCTTTGCCTTGGCATGTTGCCACTTAATTACTTGACTTTTGGGCTTGTTGCCACACTATGGCTTTGCTGACAGATAGGGGAATTTTCGTCCCGAACTTGTGGGAGTGCAACTTCTGTTTCTGGCAAGCTGTAAACCCACCCATGACTTCCACTCCAGATCACAATCCAGATCCAGGGAGGTTAAAGTATGAGCAATTACCCTCCCCAAACTGATCACTGGATCTCCCTACAGTTTGCAGGCCAGGAGCTGGAGCTGCCTCTGAATACTACAAAATGGCGTGTTTCCTCAGCTGCTTCTCGCCCCCAGGGGAGGAAGCCGACGCATTCCCCAAATACTGGTCCCAAGGTCTATAGGGCACTATCCTCTTACTTTGTCCTAGGCATGTCTATGTTGATAATTCTGGAATCGCCACAGCTGCATTTGTTCTGGGGTCTCTCTAGCTGGTTGCTGGCCGTGCCACCCTGGGGCTAAAACCTTGGCTCCCGGGGACCTGGGTTCGGCTCCCCGTGCTCTGCGTGCTGGGTGCTTCCGGCTCCCAGACAGCTGTGCTTGTCCTTCCTGCAGGGCTGCTGGGCTGTCCTCAGCGGGAGGTTAGCTTCTCTGTGTCGTTCTGTGGGTGCTGCGGCTCCAGAAGTTGTTCAGAGTCCCCTTTTACATAGTTTGGGGGGAATCTGGGGGTACAGTGGCTTGGATGTGCTGTTTCTACTCTGCCATCTTGGCTCTGCCTCCCCTGAGCTATTTTTAACGTGCCTTTTTCTTTGGTTTGTTTTGTAAACATGATTTCATTGGCTTGATGAAGAAACTCTTTCAACCAAGACAAGTTGACACCTCATATGTAACTTACAGCCTTGGAGAGTTACTGGAGCTCTGATAGCAACATGACACAACCAGTAGGGGTCTGAGATAGGACTTGGCCCAGGTCTTTCTGACTCAGATGCCAACTCTGATTCTTATAAAGACACAATGCTAATTCTTATAAAGAAATCCTTAGAGGCTCTATGAAATCCACTGGAAGCCTTCTTCCGGTTCTTTTAAACAATGCAATATTAAAATATTATATTTGATTGAGGAAAAGAGAAACACACTAATAACCATACTAGCTCCAATTTCTAGGGTACTTAAAATTTTACAAATCACTTTTCTCAGAACCGGAGGGAGGTAAAACAAGTATTATTATTTCCTTTTGCCAAATAAGGAATCTGGATCCCAGAGAAATAAGTGCTCTGGCTATGACGTTAGAGCTACGTCAGAGCTATGATGTCTGGGGCTGAATGAAAGCTCAGCTCACATGACTATCATCCTTTTTATGACACCATGTGCCTCAATGATACAAGGCACTATGTGATACACAGTGCACATGAAAAGGCAATACAAACTGCAATGAGAAGCTTGAAGTGAAGAGAGGTCACTTCCATCTAGGGAAAGACTTAGTGGAGGAAGAGGAAGAGAAGAGGATGCCTTCCAGTCCTAACCTTCTTTTTCTGTCTCAAGGGCCAACTCTGACCTCTATATTCTTTGTTCTAGGGTCCCTTCAAGCTCTGACCTTCTCTTGGCTATCTTCTAAGGACTTGATCCATTCTAACATTCTATCATATGTTCTAAGGACCCTTCTAGTTTTAGCATTCAATGTCTGTTCTAAGAGCCCTTGGAATTCCAATATTCTATGTTAAATAATTCCCTTCCCCCAATCCTTAAGAAACCTCCTCATCCTAGGCTAGGGCCTTTCTTCCCTGAAATTAAGATTCTGTCCCTCAGTTGAATGTATGAAATCATGCATGAGTGCTTCAGATCGGCAGCTACCAGTCATCCTATACCCCCTGGGAGGGACATGGGCAGTAGACACAGAGGATGGTAGCACCAAGACTCTTGATTTCAACCAGAAAACCAGGGTCCTACAAAACTGCTATGCCTCCCACAGGTGCAGACCTGAGGTATCCAAGCACCACTTCTAAATTCCCAGTGGCACCTCCAGCATCCTATGAAGATCTAAGCCTTAAGAATTTGAAAGGAGCAAAGCTGGTTCTCAGAGCTGTGGACATTCTTAACATAGCAAAAATCTGGGACTCAGCAGACTGAGTAATGTTCTACCACTGCCTTGCTGTGGCATCTGGACATTTCTTCTTTGGGTCTCAGTTTCCTCATCTGTATGTATCCCTTATGAACTCTGAGGATCTTTGTCCCAACTCCCACTTACAGAAATGAATCTTGGGTCCTGGAGCAACGTTTGATCTCCTCTTCAGGGCTTCAGGGGCACCACTAAGGAGTCAGGGTGATTCTCTAATGTCATTGGCTTGAGCCTCCACTGATGTGCTTCTCCACCAACTGTTAGTTGAGGATCATTCTAATCTAAGTAGTCTTAGTCATTCTAATCTTAAGGTAGTCTTAAGTAGCTTTGAAAGAGAGATAATTATTAGGGTGAAATAGAAAGAACACTTAACATAAAACTTCCTCCCCCCCCAGTCTTTGACATACTCTCTTACAAGTATATACAGAGAAGAGCATATATAGCAAATGGTAACTCACAGCTCTTGGTTAATGGAAATCCTTTCCTCCCATTTGTGGAATGTTCAAGAAATTCCCCATAGGCATTGGTACAGTGGCATTGTTAGTGGAGTTGTGAACTAATCCAATCATTCTGGAGAGCAATGTGAAATAATGAATCTACATCCAGTCTATCTTTGACTCCAAATGGTGACACTGACATCACTTAATCCGGGGATACTGCTAGGACATCCATCTTTGTTTGAAGCCTGCAAGGTCTTTCTCTAGGCAAAAAGAGTGAGGGGTGGTGGTAAGAAGACTGAGACCAAGACCAGAGCCAAGACCTCTCTCCTTTCCAAGATGATTCCTCTTCACAGGTTTTGCTACAATGTTCTTTCTGCTGGTTTGCTATTTGTTGGAACACCCAGTTCCAGTTTGATACTTTTATATAAGGACCCAGAGGGTCCATTAGCTAATCGGAAGGGACTTTCCACCTGGCTTTCATTTCATTTCCTCCAATAGGTTTCAAAAACTTTTTTCCACACTTAGTCTAAAACCTGTTATTCATATTAATAGATTAATTTAGCATCGTATCACTTACACTAAACTTATTCACTTACTCAATTAGCATATCCTTCTATGTAAAATGAGTCCATTGGATCCAGTTATTTTTGTGGTCTCTTTCAGCTCTGAAAATCTATATTCTATCCTCTAAGGCTTCTTCCATTTCTGAGAGTCTGAGTTTATTGTTTTCAAATGATTATATATTCTAGTCCCCACTCTGGGGTCTGAGAAAATAAGCCTAGCCTGCCCAAACAATTTATAATCTGCCAGTTGAGACACCAATACCCACACAGATTAGGGCTTTTTAGTTAGCCTAAATTATTTTTTCAGGTGTTCCATTTCCTCTCTTTCATATATTTGACTTCCCCACCCCCTTTCCAGCTTTCTCTTTTTCCTTTCCCTTGCCCCCCCCCCATCAAACTAATACTAGGCTCTCTTCAAATCAGAGGCTTTCAGATACAAATAAATGGATATAATAACAGAATAGTCTGGCTGGGCTGAGCTAGGCTGGGCTTGGGCTCTGATCATTCTGCAAGAGCACTGATGAGTTGAGTTGTCTGATTGCACATCCTTAGGAATGGGCAGCCAGAAAGAATATGAATCTTGGGAGTATTACTGGACCTTCCTCCAGTCTGGCACCATAACATCCTTATCACATCACATCTGGTACCTTGCTTAATCACCTCCACTCTTCCATTTGATGCTATGTCCATAAGAAAGGTAGATTGAGGAAGAAGATTTGCCCCCATTTTACAGATGAAAAAATTGAGAATCATGTGGAGTCTAACTCAGGTTATAGAATGTGGGAAAGAATAAGGCCTGGATCTGGATTCACATGACCCGGGTTTTAATCCCAGCAGTCTGTCAGTCAGTCAACAAGCAAAGCCAGAGCTGTGTGTCTGGGGAGGGGGCAGCCACTCCAGTCGCTTATCCTCATGATGCCTCTGACTCCTTCTGTTTAGGTGTGCGTGGCATACTTTGGCAAGCTATGCATCCAGGGCATTTGATTTTATTAAAGGTGAGCATTTGTCAAATGTTCAATTATGAAGATGTTTTTTTATTAATAAAACTAAAGAAATTTCAGATTTTATTTTTTTAATTGAGAACTCATCTTTACTTAAAAATTTGCTTAGCCTTGTCCAACTCTTTGTGATCCCATCTGGGGTTTTCTTGGCAAAAATACTAGAGTGGTGTGTCATTTCCTTCTCTAGCTCATTTTACAAATGAGGAAACTGAGGCAAACAAGGTGAAGTGACTTGTCCAGGACTGTACACTTAAAAATGAGATATAAAATGCTAAATTTTTGCTGTCAGAGTAACCAGTTAATTTTCATGATAATTTATCTTTAATAAGAAAATTAGCTAGTACAAATTGACTAAAAAGAGGAGGGGAAGGAGAAAACCAATGGTAATGCCCTATGCAGTAATACAGATATATGCCATGAACAAATGAATGTGCGTAAATGAATATGGAGCCATATTAGACCCTATGTGTTCTTATCCTAACTCCTATTGGCACTGAAGAGTCAGGTCCCCCAGAGCAAGGCTTGTTAGCTAATTCTCCCCTTACATTAAGGATCCTTAACCTTTCAGGGGAGGGGAAGGGGGCCCATTTGACAGTTTGATCAAGCCTATATGTCCTTTCTCAGAAAAATGTTTTTAAATGAGCAAAATAAAATACATAGGATTACAAAAGAAACTAATTATATTGAAATACAGTTATTAAAATATTTAAAACAAATAAAATCATGGACCCTTTTTGAATGACCTTTGGTTAAGAATCTCTGCCCTAAGTGTTCTAAGGGAGTAACTCTGAAAAGCAGTGGGTTATTTTTCTAACGCTATTGGCTTGCCCCCCTCCCATTCTACTGTGTTCTCTCTAATATCAATCACAAGTTATTGTTACTATCCACTTCATATAATTGGTTAATCCAGTGAATAGCTCCTCCCACTATCAAATTAACCAACTGTGAGCTCCTTTTGGGCAGGGTTTTTTTTTTCTTCTTCTTCTTGTATCCTCAGGACTCAACACAGTGTCCGGCACAAGTAGCAGGCTTATTGACTTGACTTAACATCAATTAAGTTTTAAAAAGGGGTACTTACTGAGAAGCTATGGCAAGAACAGAAGTGCAAAGTACTCCCCTAACACCAAAGGACATTCTCTACACCACTTCAGTTTGAGTGGGTTCAGACTTGACACGGTTGCTACAAAACATTCACTCCCAGCAGGTTCACTTCCTGATGTGACATATTCAGTGGACAAAGCCTTTCCCTTGATTGTAGAAAACAGTGTCTCAGCTGTTGAGTGGATTCACTGCTGTGCGGGATCAAATAGGTAGTTCCTAGCTGTTCTGCTGGTTCCTTACTGGGCTTGGATGCTTGTAAACTCTGATATGGACTCAAGTGGTTCTCTTGGATTTGTAAAATCAACATGGTTTTCAGTATCATTGAAGGTCAGGAGACTGGTCCATCCACATTGTGTCTGTGAGCTTTGTTGCTCCCCAGTTCTGGTCCTGCCCTAGACCTTGGATCTACTGTTCCCTATCATGCAATATTCCCTCTTCAGTACTCCTTGCTGCTTACACATTTAGGTCTAGGAGAGGTCATCTCAGTTCTTCTCCTCCTCCTCCTCCTCCTTCTTCTTCTTCATTTCCTCCTCCTCCTTCTCCTTCTTCTACCTCTCCCTCTCCCTCTTCCTCTCCCTCTCTCTCTCCTCCTCCTTCTTCTCCCTTTCCTCCTCCTCCTCCTCCTCTTCCCCCCTCTCTCCTCTCTGTCTCTCTCTGTCTCTGTCTTTGTCTGTCTGCCTGTCTATCCTCTATGTCTCTGTCTCTGTCTCTCTGTCTCTTTCTCTGTCTCTGTCTCTGTGTCTCTGTCTCTGCCTGTCTCTGTCTGTCTGTCTGTCTCTGTTTCTCTCTCTCTGTCTCTGTCTCTCTCTGTCTCTCTCTCTCTCATAATAAGCTAGCCAGGCCAACATGCAACTGGGTAATCAATGAATCAATGCATTCCCCACTCTTCTTTTAGGCTGGTCCACAGTACCACCAACTCTGAAGACTCCTTGACTTGCTCTTTTCACCTGGTTGCCTCCATTTCTTAGTTGTGGCTGAGTTATACTCATTGAATGAATTCTATTCACCTTAATGTACCTCCCACAAAGGACTTTTGGATGAGTCTTTTTTTGAAGATGGGGGAAAACTCACCAAAATCCCATTCTATTTCCTTTCTGAATCCAGTCATCTCATCCTTCTTCCTAATTAGGGACAGGCCATGAAAATTATGTAGAAGTCAAACAAATTTCAAGAAAACAACTTGAGGGGAAGGAACAAAGCTGTTGGCTACCACCAGTAATCCTAATGAAATGCCAAAGTTTTCATGTTCCCATTTTACTAGAAGAATCCTTAGTAGAAGAAATAATAGATAAATCTATTCAATAATCTTACGCTCACCAATATCAAATGTGGTACAAAAAGATAAATATATTGACAATGTATTCTCCACTATCTTAAAGGATTTGGACCCAAGGAAGAATTCAAATGGAAACAGGGTCGCCTAATGACTCAATTCAACTCAAATCAACAAATATTCATTTAGCACCTGTAAGACACTATGCTAGGTATTAGGGATACACATATAAAAGTGATACAATCTCTGCCCTTGGGGAGCTTATGATCTGCTAAAGACAAATATGTACACAGATAAGTGCAAAATAAATGCCAAGTAATATATAAATACCAAGTAACTTCATCAAAGAATGGGAAGGGCAGTATCAAATGGTGGAATTAGGAAAGGCCTCTTGTAGGCTAGGCCTGATTGTAGGCTGGTCTAGTAGCTTTGGTTTAGGATTAGGATAAAATGAGACATACATAGGTTATCTAACACTTAAGAAAAAGAAATTTTAGGGGAAGCTAGGTGGCAAAGTGAGTAGAGCACCGCCCTTGAGTCAGGAGGATCTGAGTTCAAATCAGGCCTCAGACACAACACAAAAACTAGCCATGTGACTTTGGGCAAGTCACTTAACCCCAACTACCCCTCCAAAAAAAAGAAAAGGTAGTTTACTTAGCTCTAATATGGAAAAATATTTAGCAAGGATATAGTACTGACTCAGGCATAACTCTCCTGCTTCCACCTTGGCCAAATTGGTCTGCCCATTAGTCTGAGGGAGTGAGCTGAATCTCATGAGGTAAGAAATATACAGTCACAGAGAGGTGGTCAAGGACTAGTGGACTTGGGGCCTTTTGGTACTTAGGTCACCAGGAAGCCACATTCACTATCCAATCCTTACTTTCCTTAGCCAATTAAATCTTGAGAATAATTTTCATTCCTCTTAAGGAAAAAGTGGCCAAAGCTGAATGGGGATAGGGTGTTAGGATATTGTGCCAAACTTGGAAGGACGTTAGCTGTTCCAAATGGAGAAAGGCATTCCAGGCATAGGGAGCGGTCTATCTAAAGGAATTAAGGTGAGAGATGGGATATCATGACTGAGGAAGAAGTATGCCAATTTTGCTGGAGATTAGAATGTGCATGCATGTGTGTGTGTGTGTGTGTGTGTGTGTGTGTGTGTGTGTGTATACAGACATTTAAATCTTAAAGCTTCACCTTTGAGATCTTGCCCAGTTTTTCACATATATATGTATGTATATATGTAAAAAATTGGGCAAGATCTCAGAGGAAAAGCATTAAGATTTAGATTAAGGAGGACTGGGAAAATATTAGCTTTGATTCTAGAGGTACTGGGGAATCACTTGAGTTTACTGGGCACAGGAATGATGTGGTTAAACCCATGCTTTGTGAATATCTTTGTGGTAACTAGAGAGACTTGAGGTAGGGAGACCCAGTAGGAAGCTATTGTAACAATCTAGCCAAGGGATGATAAGGACCTATACTAGAATGGTGGGTTGGTGGCTATGAGAGTGGAGAGAAGGGAACATAAATGAGAGATACTGATGAAGCAGATTAGATAGGACTTGGCAACTGATCATATATGAGGAGTGAAGGAGAGTGAACATTTGAGGACAATTTCACGGTTGGAACCCTGGGTAACTTGAAGGAAGATAGGTGGCATCCTTGACAGAAATAATGAAGCTAAAAGGAATTATATTTTCAGAGAGAAATCAGTGAGTTCTGGTTTGAACATGTTGAGTATAAAATGCCCATAGGACATTTATGACATTCCACTATATCCTATTTTCCTTCCCGAGACCCAGAAAGGCACCCAGGCTAATGTTACTACTCTAAGAACTTGGATTGCTCTTGGAAGGGAAATGAACTATTGATGATGAAGGCTTCCAGATACTCTTGTTTGAAGATTGCATTAAACTTTGGAACACTACTGGTACTTCTCAATGAGACTTTCAAGCACCCATAAGAAATTGGTCTCATGATTGAAACAGGAAAATCCAAGTGCATGAAAAATGTATATTGTTCTGATTGCAACATACAGACAGCTCTCTGAGAAATATCAGCTGTATATATATATATATATATATATATGTGTGTGTGTGTGTGTGTGTGTGTGTCTATATCTTGGATATATCTTGTATATATCTATATCTATCTGTCTTGGATAGATGCCATACAGAGATGATGTGTTGGGTTCAGAATTGTATAGAAGAAAAGAGTGGACTAGGTCACATTTGGGCAGTCACAAAGTATTTTCATTAATCCTAAGATGCCTTCTGCATCCAAAATTTTGCCACCACTAAAAACACCCCACCAATTTGGTGATGATGTTTAGCTATGAATCAAGGAAAAGTATAATTTCTGAAGTATCCGAAAGGCAAGTGACCCAAAAGGGAATGGAAAAGTTCCTAATTTTCCATACTTCAGCATGGTACCAATGATGTCTTTGGGGCAAGAGGTGCGGTAAAGGACAGGAGAAGTATATGAATGGCGATGAAAGGAAGTGAGGCAGGTCATATAATGAGCATGAAGGATGCACAGTCCAAGTGCTCAAGTGCTGTACTGGCATCTACAAAATATGGGAAGCCCCAAGGGGGACCTTAGATGCCCTTTGAGGGGGAAGGGAAACAAGCATTTATTTTTTTAATTTAAATTCTAATTTAATTTCTCTTTAAAAATTATTTTGGAGGTCCAAATTCTCTCTTTCTCTTCACCCTCTCCCTTAACTATTGAGAAAGCAAGAAATTCAGTGCCTATTATATATACTAAGTCATGCAAAACATGTATCTTTTATGCTGTGGGGGTGGGGGAGGGAGCAAGAAAAATAAAGAGAAAAAGCATTCTGCAATCAGCACTGAAAGTTCTTCAGTTCTCTCTCTGTGGAGGTAGGTAGAATTTTTCTTTATTTGTCCTTGGGAATTGTCATGAATCATTGTATTGAGAAGAGTTGCTAAGTCTTTCAGAGTTGATTTTCATTACAATATTGCTATCATTGTGTACAGTGTTCTCTGGTTCTGCTCATGTCACTTTGCATGATTTCGTATGTCTTCTTAGATTTTCCTGAAACCATCTCCTCCATCATTTCTTACAGTCCAAAAGCATTGTCACATTCACATACATTATTGGGAATCCCTTCAGTCTCCAATTCTTTGCCACTGCAAAAAGAGCTGCTATAAATATAGCAGTACATATGTGTCCTTTTCCTTTTTCTTTGATCTCTTTGGGGTATAGATCTAGTAGTGATATTGCTGGGTCAAAGTATCACAGTTTTGTAGCCAAATTGCTCTCCAGAATGGTTGGGCTGATACTTAGCTCCATCAACAAAGCATTAGTGTACCTGGTTTTTTTCCTACCTCCCCTCCAGCATTTGTCATTTTTCTTTTCAGTCATTTTGGCCAATTTTATGAGAGTGAGAGGATACTCAGAGTTGTTTTAATTTGCAATTCTCTATTAATGATTTATAGCTTTTTATATAACTATATATTTTGATTTCTTTATATAACTATATATATATGTGTCTATATATATATAGTTGTATATATATAGACATATATATGTCTATATATAACTATATATATATTTCTTTATATAACTATATATTTTGATTTCTTATTTTGAAAACTGCCTGGTCATATCCTTTGACCATTTACCAATCGATGAACAGTTCTTATTTTTATAGATTTAGTTCAGTTCCCTATATATTTGAGAAATGAGATCTTTATTTAAAAAATCTGTTGCAAAATTTTTCTTCTTCCAAAAAAATCCTTTCTTAATTTCCTGCTGTTCTTCTTATTTTGGTGGTACTGATTTTGTTTGTGCAAAATCTTTTTAATTTAATGTAATAAAAAATATCTATTTTACCTCTCATGACCCTTTCATGAAATATAGGTTAAGTAACTTTCCCAGAGTAACACAGCTATTCAGTGTTACTCTGAATCATTTCTCCTTGGTTTTGACTTTCTGTCCTGGTTATTCCACTGTAAGCTTATGTGTAGGGCTATAAGTTAGAACTGAACTTTTCCTTCCCAGATCTGTCTGTCTTCTTAAGCTGCCCTGAGTTGGAAAAATGACTCACTGTGACTTTTTCTTGGCTTTCCCATTCAGTATAGCATGTTTTCTAGGCTGCTGTAGAAGAGGTGTATTGGGTGATCTGGACAAAAAATGTTGACTCTCACTCTATCTTCTTAACTCTGCCTCATCACTTGGTTATTTTTCTAGGATTTGATGACTGTGTCTTAAGTTTATTAGAAACCACTCCACCACAGTTTCACATATATTTGGGACACATTTGGAAAGCTATATTGTATTTTCAAGGGCCCCAACTTTCTTCAAGACACAAAGGCTCATATTTTTAATGCCAATATTTTAATATTTTTTCTGGTATGGCTATATGGCTTTGAAGTTGCAAATCATTCTAGGGGCAATGGAGAAAGGCATGTTGGGAATGAATAGATTACACCATTATACAAATAAAGAACTATTCAGGAGAAGTAGTATCAAAGAAGTCCAAGAGATAATATGAATAAAAAAGGAGGTGGGCTAGTCAAATATTGAGCTAGAGAAAGCCAATAGAGAGCTTATGTGCTCTGGTTCTATATGTCCAATGTCAAAAGGTAAAGAGAAAGGTCCCCAGTAGTTGGTGGATTCCATAGAGGGTTTGTAGGAGGCTATAGAAAAGAGCTGGACAGAATGAAAAGGTATACATGGATGGATTGTGACTGGCACCATTCCAGGGAGTACCCACATAGGTGAGACCATATTTGAAGTGTCAAAGAATGCTATGATCACAAAGTTTATCAAAAGCACTGTCTCTGGAGTCAGAGGATCTGGTTTTCAATCCTCTCTTTAATACTTATTATCTGCATAACCTTAGGAAAGTTACTTTAGCTTTCCTCAGTTTTCTCCTCTATAAAATAAAGGCATTTGACTAGATGGTTTCTGAGGTCCCTTTCAGAGTGATGAGCCTACATTTGTTGATACATAGCTAAGGAAGTACCAAAAACAAAAGAGCAAAAAGGAACCATCTGGTCGAACCCTTCTGGCAATTCGGAGAATGACGGTTCAGGAAATGGGAGCAGGCTTTCAAAGACTTGGTGGGCTTCTTCACACAGGCACCAGTGTTGTCTTTTATCTTTGTTTACAATATTATTGATGGCTTTTGTATTTTATACCACAAATATTTCCCAATATTCATCCTCATCTCATAAAGCATTCCATTGTCACAAAGAAAAACAGTTAAGTAAAACCATCAACTGTGTCTGACATGCTGATGTCGACCTTGGGGGTCTTGGGTGCAATTTTGTACCAGGAAAATGATGGCCATTAGAAACCTCTTGTATTTGCCAGTAGAGAACTTAGTGACGTTGGAACTCATGATCCCATCAAAAAATTTTAGTTTTTGGCTATGAAATGTACTGCCACAGAAGAATTCTAAGACTTTGGGTGCAGATTATGTATAGACATTAATCCACTGAAATATATCGACAAGGGAAACATTAGATGCTGCTAGCCATAGATGGGTAGCAGTGTTTTCTAACTATGAGCACAGCATGCATTACTGACCAGGGGAGAGCAAAGTGGATGCAGATGCCATAGCTTCTATTCTTTATGCAACAGAAATCATGGTAATCCCCATGGAATGAAGCATAATAGAACTATGACATTCAGAGAGTTGGATCACTCACTAAAGAAAATGTGGCTGCAAGTCTAGGACTTTCTCCTCTCTCTGAATAGTGTGCCATGGATTGTGTCCAGTTGTTCATGGATGACTGGTGGAGAATATAGCCAAGAAAAGGAGCCTGACTCTCAGGGATTAAAATTTAATTTCCTAGAGTGCACTCTGCTGTTGTGAGTGTTAGAAAGATTGGAACTAGGCAATGGAGTACTTTACCAGATTATAATGGATCCTACATGAAGTAAACAAGGCCCTACAGATCCATGACTATAAAGATACTCCATGAAAGGTATCATCATATAGTGAATAGGGCATTGGACTTAGAATCAGGAAGACCTGGGTTGTTGTGTTTTCATAATTTTGGAGAACACAAAAACTGAAAGTTGGAAGGGACCTCAATGACTGCTTAATACAACCCATACCACACTGGCACACCCAGGATGGCTGCTAGCATGGGTTCTTAGATCTGCTTTACTAGGAAACACAGCTATTCAAGGAGGCAACAATATTTTAAAATTATATTCATTAGTTCAGGGGAAACGTCAACATCCTGAACTTCAGAGAAAATTCAAACAAGGAAAATATAGAGAAAACAAAAGCAGAGAAATAAAGACCAACAGACAGGGCTTCTAACTGTCTGAGAAATTAGCACAGATCAATCAACTATCTGACCAAGGCAATACATATATAGTTACTAGAGCAGCAACATCTGAGCTTTTCTCTTTTTTTTGGTGTTACAAAATATAGTTTATTTGTAAAAGTTGTTTCCTATAATTACTGACTATAAGTCAAAAAAAAAAACCTAATCTTAAGTAGAAATAGTAAAGAGATTCTTAAAAAACTTTAATCACTGTCTTTAGTGAACTGGCTGGAGGCAGTGTTTCTAGATAAGTAAAGAAGTATCAACTACTGCTACATTGAAGTGACTTCAGACTGTGACATTGATCAAAACTAAAGTACTGAAAATAGTTACATATGTTTATTATTTCTTTTTTCCAAATGCTTTATTAACTTCTGGTTTACATAATTCATTTCCATCAGATTTTGAGCTACAATTTTCCCCCTACCCACCATCCCAGAATAACAGTCATACAGGATATACCCTCAACCAATCTGCTCTCTCCCATCTCTTCTCCCATACCCCCTTCGACTTTTCCAGTAGGGTGATGTGAATCCCTGCACCCCATGGCCTGCACATCTTATTCCCAATTATATGCAAAAGAGTATTAATCATAGTATTTATATATATTTGAACATTTAATGTTAAGACCTCGAATTTCAGATCCATTTCCTTCCTCCCTTGTCACCCATTCCCTCTGGGGAGATAAGTAATTCAGTACATGTTGTACATGTCTAGCTATGCAAAACATTATCATAGTAGACATATTGTACAAGGCTGCTTATAATTCCCTCCCACTCATCCCACCCCCACCTGGTCCATTCCCTACATGATCCTGTCCCTCTTCTATAGTGGGTACTTCTAACCTCCCCTCCCCCAAGGATGCCCTCCCATCAATCATCCCTCCTCTCATCCCCCTTCCCCCTGTTCTGCTGCAGGTTGAGATATCCCATTTAGTATGTATGTCATTCTCTCCCTGAACCAAATTCAATGAGAATGTGGTTTTGCCTTTTTTGCTTTCCTATTCTCCCCCTCCCTTGCAACCACTTCCCCTTGCTTCTTCTACATGAGATAGTTTACCCTACCCTGTCTCTCCCCATCTCCTCTTGCCACTTTCCTCTCTCACCTCATAATTTCATCCCTTGAGTATTCTCCCTTCACAACAAATTCAACCTATGCCTTCTATCCATATATAACTGTAACCATATACACTCACATTCACATATGTATTCATATGACCACACACCCTTCTTCCACTATTTTCATAGTGAGAAAGATATCATCAGTCACAGTTATTGATTTTCCATATAGGAATGTAAATAGTTCAACTTTGATAAGCTCCTTTTGATTTCTTTTCCCTGATTACCTTCTCAGGCATCTCGTTTGCTTCTTGAGTCTGGATGTCAAATATTTTATTCAATTCTGTTTTTTTTCCTCAAGAATTCTTGAAAGTCCTCTATTCCACTGAATGACCATATTTTCCCCTGAAACAAAATACTCAGTTTTGCTGGGTAGGTGACCCTTGGGTTCATTCCCAGTTCTTTTGCCCTCTGGAATATCATATTCCATGCCCTTCGATCCCTCAGTGTAGAAGCTGCCAGGTCCTGGGCTATTCTGATTGTGTTTCCACAATATTGAAATTGTTTCTTCCTGGCTGCTTGTAGTATTTTCTCCTTGATCTGGGGATTCTGGAACCTGGCTATAATATTCCTGGGAGTTTTCTTTTTGGGATCTTTTTCAGGAGGTGATCTGTGGATTCTTTCAACCTCTATTTTGCCCTCTGGATCTAAAACATCAGGGCAATTTTCCTTGAGAATTTCTTGAAGGGTGATTTCTAGGTTCTTTCTTTGATCATGGCTTTCAGGTAGTCCAATAATTTTTAAATTGTCTCTCCCGGATCTATTTTCCAGGCCAGTGGTTTTTCCCATGAGATATTTCACATTGCCTTCTATTCTTTCATTTGTTTTGATCTGCTTAACAGCATCTTGATTTCTCATAAAGTCATTAGCTTCCATTTGCTCCAGTCTAACTCTGAAGGAATGAATCTCCTCAGTGAACTTTTGAGATTCTTTTTCCATCTGGCAAATTCGACTTTTTAAGGCATTCTTCTCCTCATTGCCCTTTTGGGCCTCCTTTGCCATTTGAGTTAGTCTATTTTTTAAGGTGTTGTTTTCCTCAGTCAGGCTGTTGACCCTCATTTCATACTTTTCCTGCATCCTTCTCATTTCTCTTTCCAATTTTTCCTCCACTTCTCTTATTTGATTTTTAAAGTCCTTCTTAAGGTCCTTTATGGCCTGCAACCCGCTCATGTTTTCCCCTGGGGCTTTTGGAGCAGGACTTCTGACCTCACAGTCCTTTTCCCGCTCTATGCCCCCAAAATAGGAGTCTAGGGTTACATTTTTCTGTTTCCTTTGCCTTGGCATGTTGCCACTTAATTACTTGACTTTTGGGCTTGTTGCCACACTATGGCTTTAAGGCCAGATAGAGGAATTTTTGGCCCGAACGTGTGGTGGGCAACTTCCGTTTCTGGCAAGTTGTAAAGCCACCCACGACTTCTACCCTAGATCACAATCCAGATCCAGGGAGGTTAAAGCAAGAGCGATTACCCCCCAAGACTGATCGCTGGATCTCCCTATGGTTCACAGGCCAGGAGCTGGAACTGCCTCTGAAAACTACAAAATGGCGTGTCTCCTCAGTGGCTTCTAGCCCCCAGGGGAGGGAGCCAACGCATTCCCCAAATACTGGTCCCAAAGTCCATAGGGCACTAACGTCTTACTTTGTCCTAGGCATGTCTATGTTGATAATTCTGGAATCGCCACAGCTGCTGGTGTTCTGGGGTCTCTAGCCAGTTGCTGGCTGTGCTACCCTGGGGCTAAAACCTCGGCTCACGGGGACCTGGGTTCGGCTCCTCGCACTCTGCTGGGAGTGCTGGGCGCTGACGGCTCCCAGACCTCTGCTCTGGTCCTTGCTGCAGGGCTGCTGGGCTATCCTCAGCGGGAGGTTAACTTCTCTGTGTCGTTCTGTGGGTGCTGGGACTCCAGAAGTTATTCAGAGTCCCCTTTTACATAGTTTGGGGGGAATCTGGGGGCAGAGTGGCTTGGATGAGCTGTTTCTACTCCCCCATCTTGGCTCTGCCCCCCTGAGTTAGTCTATTTTTAAGGTATTATTTTCCTCAGTCAGGCAGTTGACTCTCATTTCATACTTTTCCTGCATCCTTCTCATTTCTCTTCCCAATTTCCCCCCACTTCTCTTATCTGCATCTTAAGGTCCTCTATGGCCTGTAGCTAGCCAATATTTTCATTTCAGGCTTTTGGTGCAGGATTTCTGACCTTATAGACCTCCTTCTGCTCCATGCTTTGATCCTCTTTGCCCCCAAAATAGGAGTCTAATGTTGAATTTTTCTGTTTATTTTGTTTCCTTTGCCTAGGTATGTTGCCACTTAATTACTTGACTTTTGGGCTTGTTGCCACAGTAGGACTTTGCCACCAGCCAGGGGAACTTCCATCCCAAACGTTGGGGTATTCTCAACTTCCGGATGTATTAGTTGGGTGGCCTCTGTGAGGCTTCCACACACTCTAGCAAGCTGGTCACACCCCCCAATACCTCCACCCCAGACTGCAATCCAGATTCAAGTAGGGCAAAGCAAGAGTGCTTATCTCCCAGACTGATCGCCGGATCCCCCTACAGTTCACAAGCCAGGAGCTGAAACTGTGATTGAAGCTTCAAAATGGCAGCAGTGCTGAAGTTCCTCAGGAGTTTATAGCCCCCAGGGGAAGAAATTGACGCACTCCTGAATACTGGTCCCAAAGTCCATAGGGCACTAATCTCTCACTTTGTCCTAGGCATCTATGTTTTGATAATTCTGGAAACCCCACAGCTGCTGGTGTTCTGGGGTCCCTCCAGCCAGCTGCTGATCTGGCTGCCCTGGGGCTAAAACTGAGAGTCACACAGGCCTGGGCTAGGCTACCAGAGTGCTCTGCTAGGTGCTCTGTGCTGGGCTGCTGGGCGGTCCTCAGTGGGAGGTTAGCTTCTCTGTGTCATTATGTAGGTTTTAGGGCTTCAGAGGTCTTTCAGAGTCCCCCTTTTACATAATTTTGAAGTGGTATGGGCTGAAGCTCCACAAAAGTGTTGTTTCTACTCTGCCATCTTGAATCCGCCCAACATCTGAGTTTTTCAAAGCAGGGGGATTCCTTAATGGTTAGCCAGAATACCATCTGGTCAAATCACAAGAACAATCTTCCAGTGAGTGAACCCCAAAGCAATATGCTAACCTCAGAGTATATATACTTTTTTAGAGCCAGAAGGCATCAGGACTCTCACAACTCAGTGCTTAATTAGAAATTAACAAAAGGTGTGAAAGCCTTCCTCTAAGCAAGCCTCTTTTAAGCAATCTTCCCTTAATGGTCTACACTTGAGGCCATTAATAGGTGGGGAAGATCTTATACCCCATTAACATTACAAGAAGGAATACCAATTATGACTTTCCCTAAAGTAGTCATCCAGTCCCTGCTTGAAGATCTCCAAAGAAAGGGAACCAACCACCTCTTGGGCCATCCCATTCTACTGTGGAAAGGCTCTAATTGTTAGAGGTGTGTGTGTGTGTGTGTGTGTGTGTGTGTGTGTGTGTGTGTGTGTGACATCAGGCCTAAATTTTCCTGTTTTATAACTTCCAGCCGTTGATCTTGGTTCTGTCCACGATGAATCCTTTCTGCACAGGACAGACCTTCATATACTTGAAGAACCTCTCATTTTCTACCCAAACCTTCTCTTCTCCAAACTAAACATCCCCACTTCCATAAGCTGATATTCATATGACAGAATACAGGTCCTTCACTATCCTGGTTGCCCTCCTTTAGGCATTCTACAGATTCACAATGTCCTTCTTAAAACACAGGGGCCAGGGGCGGCTAGGTGGCGCAGTGAATAGAGCGCCGGCCCTGGAGTCAGAAGGACCTGAGTTCGGAGCCGGCCTCCGACACTTAATCCACACAAACAAAAACCTAGCCGTGTAACCTTGGGCAAGTTACTTAACCCCAATTGCCCTAAAGGGGCGGCTAGGTGGCGCAGTGAGCAAGAGCGCCGGCCTCGGAGTTTGGATGACCCGAGATCAGATCCGGCCTCAGAAAATGAGCACCCACGCATAAATAATGACTAGCCGTGTAACCTTGAGCAAGTTACTTAACCCCAATTGCTAAAAAAAAAAAACAAAAAAAACAGGGGCCAGAACTCAACACAATACTCTAGATGAGGATAAAGTAAAACCATCACCTCATTTTTTTCCTGGAGACTATGCCCCTGTTAATGTAGCCCAAGATTCCATTCACTTTTTGGATTGCCACATCAGTATTGACTCTTCCTTTTTTTTAAACACTATTTTATTTTTCCCCAATTACATATCCAGACAAATTTTAGTATTTATTTTTATAAGATTTTGAGTTCTAAATTTTTCTCCCTCCCTCCCTCCCCTCCCCTTCCCTCCCCTCTTCCTACAATGGTAGGTAATTTGATGTAAGTTATGCATAAATACATACATATATAATACATATAATTAAATACATACATGTACATACAATGTAAACCTTATTTTCATATTAGTCGCAGTTGAGAAGGAAGAAACAGATCAAAAGAAAAAAAAACATGAGAAAGACTAGAGTGAGTGAAAAAATATGCTTTGATCTGCATTCAGAGTCCATCAATTCTTTATCTAGATCTGGATAGAATTTTTCTTCATGAGTCCTTTGTACTTGTCTTGGATCATTGTACTGCTGAGAAGAGCTGAGATATTCACATGTGATCATCACACAATGTTGGTAATACTATGTTTTCCTGGTTCTTCTCATTTTACTTTGGATCGGTTTATACAAATCTTTCCCAGTTTTTCTGAAATCTGCCTGTTCAACATTTCTTATTGCACTATAGTATACCATTATAGTAATATACCACAGCTTATTTAGCCATTCCCCAATTAATTGGCATCCCCTCATTTTGCAATATTTTGCCACCAAAAATATTTTTATACATGTATATATAATTTATAATATGTTTATACATGTAGTTTCTTTTTTTTTGTAGAAGGGAGGGCAAGGCAATTGGGGTTAAGAGACTTGTCCAAGGTCACACATCTAGTAAAAGTCAAGTGTATGAGGTTGGATTTGAACTCAGGTACTCCTGAATCCAGGGCAGGTGTTCTATTCACTGAGCCACCTAGCTGTCCCCTAGGTCCTTTTCTCTTTTTTATGATCTCATTATGATACAGACCTAGTAGTGGTATCACTGGAAAAAAGTGTGTGCATAGATTTTTTTTTATCAAATTCTTTATTAACTTCTAGTTTACATCATTCATTTCCACAAGATTTTGAGTTGCAAATTTTCTCCACGTTTTTCCCTACCCACCACCCCAAAATAGTGTTCCCACTGAATATCCCGTCCTCCAATCTGCGCTCTCCCATATCTTCTCCTATACCCCTTCCAACTTTCCAGTAGGGCACCGTGGCTCTCTATGCCCCAGTAGCTATATATCTTATTTCTCAGTTATATGTAAAATAAGATGAATAGTATATATATGTATGTATATATGTATACACACACACACACACACACACACACACACACACACACACACACACACATATATATATATATATATATATATAAACATTTGATTTAAAACTTTGAATTCCAGATTCATTCCCTTCCTCTCTTGTCACCCACCCTTACTGAGAAGATAAGCAATTCAATGTAGGTTGTACATGTGTATCTATACAAAACATTTCCATAGTGGGTATATTGTAAAAGATTGACTATATTTCCCTCCCTACTATCCTACCTTCCACTTTTTCTATTCTCTGCTTTGATCCTGTCCCTTTTCAAAAGTGGGTGCTTCCAACTTCCCTGTCCCTAGCCTCCCCTCCCTTTCATCATCCCCCCTCTCATCCTTTTCCCCCCTACTTTCCTGTGGGGTGAGATACCCTATTTGGTGTGCATGTCATTCCCTCCCTAAGCCAAATTCAATGAGAATGAGGTTGACCCATTCCCTTTTGCCTTCCTGTTCTTGCCCTCCATTGTAACCATTTTCTCTCGCCACTTCTATATGAGATAGTTTACCCCATTCTGTCTCTCCCCATCTCCTCTCATTATAGTCATATCTCACCTCTAAATTCCATCTTTTAAGTATCATCCTTCTTATTAAATTGGTCCTGTGCCCTCTGTCTATGTATAACTGTATACATATATGCACATTCACATATTTATTCATATGCCCATATACCCTCCTATAAAGACATTTATATGTATGTGTATATATACACATATACATTTCTATTCCCTTCAACTATTCTCATACTGAGAAAAGTTTCATAAGTTACAATTATTGTTTTTCCTTGTAGGGATGTAAATAGTTCAACTTTGTTAAGTTCATTATGATTTCTTTTCCTTGTTTACCTTCTCATGCTTCTCTTGCTTCTTGTATCTGAATGTCAAATTTTCTGTTCAACTCTGGATTTTTTCATCAAGAATGCTTGAAAGTCATCTATTCCACTGAATATTTTGCTCTGAAGCATGATACTCAGTTTTGCTGGGTAGGTGATTCTTGGTTTTAATCTCAGCTCCTTTGACCTCTGGAATATCATATTCCAAACCCTTTGATCCCTCAGTGTAGAATCTGCCAGATCCTGTGTTATCCTGATTGTGTTTCCACAATATTCAAATTGTTTCTTCCTGGCTGCTCAAAATATTTTCTCCTAGATCTGTGAATTCTGGAACCTGGCTATATTATTCCTAGGAGTTTTCTTTTTGGGATCTTTTTCAGGAGGTGATCTGTGGATTCTTTGAGCCTCTATTTTGCCCTCTGGTTTTAGAACATCAGAGCAATTTTCCTTGAGAATTTCTTGAAGGATGATTTCTAGGTTCTTCTTTGATCATGGCTTTCAGGTAGTCCAATAATTTTTAGATTCTCTCCTGGATCTATTTTCCAGGTCAGTGGTTTTTCAAAGAGATATTTCAGATTGCCTTCTATTCTTTCATTTGATTGGATCTGTTTAACAGTATCTTGATTTCTTATAAAGGCCCTAGCTTCCATTTGCTCCAATCTAATTCTGAAGGAATGATTCTCCTCAGTGCGCTTTTGAGATTCTTTTTCCATCTGGCAAATTTGGCTTTTTAAGGCATTCTTCTCCTCATTGCCTTTTTGAGCCTCTTTTAACACTTGAATTAGTCTATTATTTAAGGTGATATTTTCTTTAGTCAGGTTGTTGACTCTCATTTCATAATTTTCTTGCATCATTCTCATTTCTCTTCCCAATTCGTCCTCCACTTCTTTTATTTGTTTTTCAAAATCCTTTTTAAGGTCCTCTATGGCCTGTAACCAGTTCATATTTTTCTTGGAAGCTTTTGGTGCAGGATTTCTGACTTTTCTGTCTTCCTCCTCTTCCATGCTTTGATCCTTTTTGTCCCCAAAATAGGATTGTAGAGTTGGATTGCTCTGCTTGCTTTACTTCCTTTGCCTGCTCATGGTGCCACTCAATTACTTGACTTTTGAGCTTTTTTTTTTGCCACAGTAGGGCCCTGCTACCAGACAGGAGAGCTTTGTCCCCAAATCACTGGGGTTTTCTCAGCTGCCAAAGGTATTAGTTGGGTTCCCTCTCTGAAGCCTCCATACACTGTATCAAGCTGGTTATACACCCCAGGTCATTCACCCTAGACTGCAATCCAGATCCAAGCAAGTTAAAGCAAGAGTAATTACCCCTCATACTGGTCCCTTAGTCCCCCTACAATCTGCAGGTCAGAATCTGAAACTGCTGTGTGTCAGTGGCTGCACAGCTGTGGCACCTCAGTGGCTTCTCCCTCCAGAGGATAAAGGCCTATCACATTCCCAAACTGGATCCCAAAGTGCACACTGCACTGACCTCTCACTTTGTCCTAGGCATCTATGTGTTGATAATTCTGGAAACCCCACAGCCGCTGGTGATCTGAAGTCCCTCCAGCCAGTGGCTGGTTGTGGCTACCCTGAGGCTAAAACCTCTGGCCCCCACTGGGCTGGGCTCCCAGAGTTCTGTGCTGGCCACTTCCTGCTGGCCTGTGGCTGTCTGCAGCGGGAGGTTAGGTTTTCTGTGCCATTTTGTGGGTTCTGTAGCTCTTGTTTGTTTAGAGTCATTTTTTACATGAATTGGAGAAGGTGGGAACAGGATCCCTGTGAAAGTCCTGTTTCTCCTCTGCAATCTTGTATCTGCTGTGTATACATATTTTTATAACATGTTGGGCATAGTTCCAAATTCCTCTCCAGAATCGTTGGATCAGTTCACAACTTCACCAACAGTGCATTAGTGTTGCAGTTTTCCAACATCCTCTCCAACATTTATCATTTTCCTTTTTTGCCATATTAGCCATTCTGATAGGTGTGAGGTAGTGCTCAGGGTTGTTTTAATTGGCATTTATCTAATCAAAAGTGTTTTAGAGCTCTTTTTCATATGAGTATAGGTATCCTTGATTGCTTTGTCTGAAAACTACCTATTCATATCCTTTGACCAATTTATCCATTGGGTAATGGCTTGCATTCTTATAAATTTGGCTTGGTTCTCTATGTATTTGAGGAATGAGGCCTTTATCAGAGACACTTGCTATAAAGATTGTTTCCCAGTTTTCTGCTTTCCTTATAATCCTGGTTGCATTGGTTTTGTTTGTACAAAAGCCTTTTAATTTAATATACTCAAACCCATCTATTTTTCATTTCATAACTTTCTATCTCTTGTTTGATAATGAATTCTTCCCTTCCCCATAGATCTGACAGGTAGACTATTCTTTACTCTTCTAATTTGCTTATGGTGTCACTTTCTATGACTGAATCATTTATCCATTTTGACCTTATCTTGGTATTCATTGTGAGATGTTGGTCTATACTTAGTTTGTGTCCTATTGTTTTCCAGTTTTCCTAGAAGTTTTTGTCAAATATTGAGTTCTTATGCCAAAAGTTGGTGTTCTGGGGTTTATCAAACACTGGGTTACTATGGTTACTGTCTACTGGGTCTTGTGTACATAATCTACTCCAATGATATAATCTACATAATCTACAAATAAGATACATAATCTACAAATCTACCACTGTATTTTGTAGCCAGTACCAAATAGTTTTGGTGATTACTGCTTTATAATATAGTTTGAGATCTGGTCTTGCTAAGTGACCTTATTTTGTATTTTTTTTTCATTAATTACCATGATACTTTTGACCTTTTGTTCTTCCAGATGAATTTTGTTGTGATTTTTTCTAGTTATGTCAAATAAGGTTAGTTTAGGGAGAATTGGCATTTTTATTATATTGGCTTGACCTACCCAAGAACAACTGATATTTTCCCTAATTGTTTAGATCTGACTTTATTTGTGTGAAAAGCATTTTTTAATCATGCTCATATATTTCCTGGGCTTGTCTTGGCAGGTAGAGTCCCAAGTATTTTACATTGTTTACAGTTATTTTAAATAGATTTTCTCTTTCTAATTCTTGCTGCTGGGCTTTGTTGGGCATATAAAAATGCTGATGATTTATGTGGTTTTATCTTATATCCTGCAACTTTGCTACAGTTTTTAATTAATTCAAGGTGTTTTTTTGCTGATTCTCTAGGGTACTCTAAGTATACCATCATATCATCTGCGAAGAGTGATAGTTTAGTTTCCTCACTGAATATTCTAATTCCTTCAATTTATTTTTCTTCTTTTATTGCTATAGCTAACATTTCTAGTACTATATTTTAAGGAACATTCCCTTTATTCCTATACTCTCTAGTGTTTTTAATGAATGGAATGGATGCTGTATTTTGTGAAAAGCTTTTTTTCTTCAGTATTTTTTGTGTCTCCTTTATCAAGCCATTTACTCATTTTTTCATGATTTTCTAGCATCACTCTCATTTCTCTTCCCAATTTTCCTCTACCTTTCTTACTTGATTTTCAGAATCCTTCTTAAATTTTTCCATGGCCTGAGACTAATTTATATTTTCTTGGAGGCTTTGGATATAGGAGCTTTGACTTTGTTGTCTTCTTCCAAGTGTGTGTTATCACCATAGTGACTTTCTATAGTCAGAGTTTTTTCCTATTGTTTTCTCATTTTCCCAGTCTATTATTTGACTTTTAACTGTTTGTTAGAGCAGTTCTCTGTTTCCAGGGTGGAGGGCGCACTTCCCAAAGATTCAGGGGTTTTGTGTAGTTGTTTTCAGAAACACTTCTAGGGTCTTGTAAAATTTCAGTTCTTCCAAGGTGGTATGATCTAAGGAGAAGTGTTTCCTACTCTTCTGGCCTGTTCTCTGGTGTGTGAGCAATCATAAGCACTCTTTTCTGCCCTTAAACTGTGAGGAGGGTTGCCTCTCTGCTTTGGCTGTAGGTTCTCCTATGCTAGTGCACTTCCTGCCACCCACAACTGCAACCTGGATCAAGGATGGACAGACTAACAGAGTATGCCTCAGCACTATCAAAGAGATCTCTGTGATCTCCTTCTTACCAGTTGTTTGATCCCCTTACTATCTGTGGATTGCAAGATCTGGAAGCAGTCACTGACACTGCTTCTTCAGTCACTCCAAAGCCTGTTCCTGGGTTGCTGGAGTTGGGGCTGTGCTGGAGTGGCCCATGCTGGAATGTGCTTTACTCTCAGGTGTGACCGATCCTTCCTGCTGACTTTCTAAGTTGCCTTTGGTTTCTATGGACAGAGATCTGGAAACTGCCAGTCACCACTAATTCAATTGAATAACAAGCATCATCTGCCCATGTATAGATGTAAATAGCTTAGCTGTATTGAAATCCTTACATTTTCTTTTCCCTTTTTATCTGTTTATTCTTCTCTTGGGTCTTGATATTGGAGATCAAATTTTTGGTTTAATTCTGGTCTTTTCCTTATGAAAGCTAGAAATCCTTCTAGTTTATTGAATGACCATTTTTGCCTTGATATGTTATGCTTAATTTTGCTGGGTAGGTGTTTCCTTCTTGTAGTCCTAGCTCCTTTGCCTTCTAGAATATCATGTTCCATGTCTTTTATTGTTGCAGCTGCCAAATCCTGTGCAATCCTAACTGTGGCTCCAAGATACTTGAATTGTTTCTTTCTGGCCACTTATAGTATTCTTTCCTTGACCTGGTGATTCTGAAATTTGATTATAATGTTCTTTGGAGATTTATTTTAATTATTTTAAATTTTTGATTGATTCTTGATGCCTCATAGAGCCATCAGCTTCCATTTGCCCAATTCTAACTTTTAATGAGTTGTTTTCCTCAGTTAGCTTTTGTACTTTTTTCCCATTTGGCTAATTGCGCTCTTTAAGGAATTGTTTTCTTCAGCTGATTTTTGTATATACTTTTCCGTTTGGTCAATTCTACTTTTTAAGTGGTTATTTCCTTTTTCCAAGACGTTGACTCCTTTTTTTCATAATTCTCTTGCATCACTCTCATTTCTTTTCCCCATTTTTCTTCAACCTCTCTCATATGATTTTAAAGCTCCTTTTTGAACTCTTCTATGAGTTCTTTCTGGGCTTGAGACCATTTCCCATTCTTCTTTGGGGTTTTGCCCATAGGCATTTTGACACTGTTATCCCTTTCTAAGTTTGTGTCTTGATCTTCTCTGTCACCATAATAAGCTCATGTGGTCAGATTCTTTTTTTTTTTGTTGTTGGGTTTTTTGCTCATCTTTTTTGGTCTTTTTCCTTTCTTTTAAATTTGAGCTCTGCTGAGGTAGAAGGGGCACTATCTCAGACTTCTTGTGGCAGGAGCTGCAGGCTCTGGCTGTTTATCTGGTGCTACACTGACGTTACCCTGGGAGGGTAATGAGGGACCCTCAATTCTGGTACTGCACTGAAGGAGTGGGGTGGGGGTTGGCTGGTACTTCTGTGGCCTTAGGTGTCTGGTAGCTTATCTGGTGCCATGCTGAGGTCCTAGTATGTGGTGAGGCCAGTGGGGTGGTTTTGCATTTTCTCTGGGGTTATACTGAAGTACATGGTAGTCTGAATGCAGGAGGCTGCCTGTTCACCCAGGCCTAGGCTAAAACACATGGCAGGGGCCTGGTGCTGGTACTTCCTGTTTGCTTAGGCTCCCACAGGGATGGCATTTTTCCTGTTTGCCTGGAGCTACACTGAAACATGTAGAATCTGACCATTGAAGGTTGCTTGTTTTCCCAGGGCTATGCTGAAGTATGTGGCAGGGGGCCGGTGCTGGCAGCTGCCTGTTTGCTTAGGCACCTATAAGGTTGGCGGCTACATATTTGCTTGGGGCCACACGGAAGCAAGTGGAGTCCATGGAGTCTGATTGCTGGAGATTGCCTCTTTGCCCGAGGATATACCAAGGCATGTGGGAGTCCTGTTGTTGCTGTTTGCCTGCTCCATAGCACAGGGGCTCAGGATCCAGTGCTAGTTTGCTGAGGTGGGAGTTACCCAGTATTTACTCTTACTGAGCTGGCAGTCCTATGAAACTCCAAGATTGTTCTCAGGCTATTGTCCAAATAGGTCTCCCATGCCTTGTACTTGTGAAGTTGACTTTTAGTAATATGTAAGATTTTAAATATTTTTCTGATTAAAGCTCTATCCTTGGGGTGGTTAGGTGGTGAAGTGAGAAAGAGTGCCGGCCCCGGAGTTGGGATGACTCAGGATAGGTCCCAGCCTCAGAAGATGAGCACCCACACATAAATAATGACTGACTGCGTGACTTTGAGCAAGTCACTTAACCCCAATTGCCCTGCCTCCCCACCTCCAATAAGACAAAAACAAACAAAAAAACCAAACCCAAAAAAGAAAAAGAAAAAACTATATATATAGTGCTAGTCTATCCTAAGCTCCAGTCATCCATTGCCTAGTGTCTACACCTGTCTGTCCCACGGGCAACCGAAATTCAACACGTCCCAAAGAGAATTCATTTATTGCTCCATGAAACCCATCCATTCCCCTACTTTGAATTGAAAGCCAAAGGTCCTGCTCACAGGGAAGTTTTAACCTAATGGAGGAAAGAGAACATAGGCACAGGAAAAGGTGAGTGTAGTATAGAAATGCGAGTAAGAAAATTAACAAGGCAAGAAAAGGCAATTACAATGGAGGGGAACAACAGGAAGGTGAAAGGGAAAGAGTCAACTTTACTCTCACTGAATTTGGCTTAAGGAGGGAATAACATACACCCTCAGCTGGGTATCTTACCCTACAGGAAAGTAGAGGGGAAAGGGATAAGAGGGGGGATGATAGAAGCGAGGGCAGATTGGGGGGGAGAGCATAGTTAGAAGCACACACTTTGGAAAAGGGACAGGGTCAAAGGAGAAAATAGAAAAAGGGGGGAGGGATAGGATGGAAGGAAAAAGTTAGTATTTCACAATATAACTACTGTGGAAATGTTTTATGTAACTATATGTACAACCTATATTGAATTGCTTGTGTTCCCAGTGGGGATGGGTGAGGAGGGAAGAAGGGAAAGAATCTGGAACTCAGAATTTTAAAAACAAATGTTAAAAATTATTTTCTGCCGTGTACTGCTCAGTGTCCAGCACTTAGCATGATCCGGAGACGTGAATAAGAAATGACCAGGCCATGTGGGTAGCTCAAGGAAGAACCATGAACTCCATTTATTGATACTCAGGGAAAGGTTTTTATAGAGCAAAGAGACAAAAGATGGAAAGGAAGAGAAATCATTATCTTAGTCTGTTGTATCCTGGAAGTAGCATGGCAGTAAGGCCTATTGATCGATAGGTGCCATAAAGTCTTAGGAAAAGTCAGTTATCTCTTATCACATGCAGTCAGTTACATCTCAAAGGATGCTCTTGAGAGCTGGCCTCAAAGCCTAATGGCCAAGGCCGCATCATCAAGAACATCTGCATAGGAACTGACTTCCTGCAAATGTTTTGGACAACTAAAGTTTTGGGGCAGAGCCTTACATCTGGATCTCTGGTACTTCTTAATGCAGCCACAGTCACAAACAGATACAATTGAGAGCAAACTTCAAAGCTGAAGCACAGTCCTCAACAGATATCATGTTTAGAGCTGGCCACTCAAAGATACCAGAGTGCAGAATCAGATATATCCTGGGACAGAATCCTGTTGATCTCAAGAACTCCAATAACATCCTTTTAAATGCAACCTATATCAAAAGAACTCCGGAGCAGACTTAGTGAAAAGTCGCATCTCAAAGAGATCTTTGACATGCAGGTCCACTGATATCAGGGTAATTATCAGAGTCCTGGGACAGGCCTCTTTGGCTCACCACATTTTTCTTTATAAGCAACCTGGAAATAAGATATACAAGCACTGGGGTATAGAAATACATCTTGCCCTATTAGAAAGTTAGAGGGGGATGGGGGAGGATATAAGAGAGAGCAGAATGGGGGAAGGGGTATCCTGTATGCTTGCTAACTTGGGGGTGGGGTAGAGGAGAGACTGGGAGAAAATTCTTCTCCCAGAAAAGATCTGAGAAGGTTTCAGAGGAAAGGTGCCATTTGAATAGGACCTTGAAGGGTGATGCATATAAATTAGAGAGATCCTGGTTGGTATTTGGGAGAAGGGCACGGAGAGAGAAGACAGTGTGAGCACAGTCACAGAGGTGGGAATATAAGGTAGGATGGTTTGCCTGGAGTATGGGGGTTAATGAAGGTGAATGGTGGGAAACTTCACTGGAAAGGTTTGGGTCAGACCCTGGAAGGCCTTGAATGCCAGTCTGTACAATAATTTATCCTATTAGGCCTTGGGGAATCATTGAAACTTTTTGAAGAAATGAGTGACTTGGGAACATAAGATTTGGTGAGAAAAGACACCAGAGATGATCTATTACAAACCCTTCATTTTCCACAGGAGGCAACTGAGTCCCAACTAATCATAACCCTAAAATGACCTGCCCAAGGTCAATCACAAATGGAGTATTTAGTGAAGTTGGGATTTGAACTCAGGTTTTCTGTCTTGTGATCAAGGATATTCATTAGGAAAGTTTTTGACTCAAGTGGGGAGAGACAAGAGGCAGGGTGATGAACTAGGGAATCAATATGGTAGACCAAATGAGAGACAGTGAGGGCCCAATCTAAGTTCTAAGGGAAATCATACATGTGAAGTTGAAGGTTTTATCAACTTATAGGATATTGGTGGTGAGAGAAAAAGAAGAGTCAAAGAAAACAGGTTTCATGTCCTGTTGTCTAGACAGTTCAGAGGGGCAATTCTCATGATTAGGGATGTGAGTCAGAGGAATACTCTGGGGCAGAGAGAGGAATGTAAGTTCGGTTTGGGACATGGTATTTGGACACGTAAGGAGAGGCATTCCACATGCAGTTGCTAATTCAGGTTTAGAACTTCAGCCATAGATGCAAATTTGGCAATGATAAATATAGAGATGTTGTTTGAAAAAAAGAGAATGTAGATGGGATCTCTAAGAGAGACAGTATATAGAGAAAAGAAAACAACACTCTGGGAAAATTAACATACAGGAAGTAAGAAATGGAAGATAAGTCAGGAAAACAGAGAAGTGGCTGTTCCAGTTAGACAAACAAAACGGAATCAATTAAACCTACAAGTGATCCTAGAGAGTATTTAGTTTAATGACCCTGTTTAAGAGATATGAATACAGTGTAGAGGAAAGAACACTGGATTTGGAAGGAGAGGACTTGGGTTCAAATCCCACTTTCACTGATTGCTACCTATGTGACTTTGGGCAAACCACTTAAATACTCTGGTTCAGTTTCCTCATCTATGTAGCACTCCCTTTGGATCTCCAGAAGGTGGTTGCTACCTGGGGTTCTAAGGGAACCATGTGGGTAGCTACTTCTTTTTTGTTGTTGTTTTTTACTTTTTGGGGGGGGGGGCAGGGCAATTGGGGTTAAGTGACTTGCCCAATGTCATACCGATAATAAGTGTTAAGTGTCTGAGTCCGGATTTGAACTCAGGTCCTCCCTGACTCCAGGCGTGGTGCTCTATTCACTGCACCACCTAGCCACCCCTTGGGTAACTACTTCTAATTATGATTTTTGAGGTAATCCTGTAGGTGGCTACTCCTACTACTATAGCTCACAAGCCCCTACCATTTTGCTTTCCATTAACAATCAGCCAGTAGATAAATTACCTTTTAGCAAAGACATTTTCTAACAGTCAAATCAAGATGAATTTATTAAGAACACTTGGTACAAAACACCCCTCCAAAATACTGGGAGGAGGGGAACTTTCCTATAAATATAGTTCATAGAAAGAGTGGGCCCAAACATAGAGTACAATAATAGCAAATCATAATTATAGGATATATCCATGTAGCAAAGGTTGTTACTAGAGCAACTAGAAACTGTATCTCTCTTCAGAGAGTCCTCATGTAGTTTCTTTTAAATGTAGCATTTCTGGTGAATAAGCTTCTCTTTTGTTGATTCCATAGCAAACTTTTTCTAACTACTTGGTCATATTCACTGAAGCTGATTCCTCATATGAGTGACTATCTCTCTACCGGCATCCATATCTGTCTTCAGGTGTTTGGTCTCTGTTGAATGCATTGTTTCCTATTGGTCCATTAGCTCCTATGACATAGTCCATGGCCGGGAGGGGTGGGAAGGAGAGAAAGTCCGTGTTTCTCTCACCAACGCCTTGAGGATCTCTTCTGCAATATTTTGGCTCTTTGGCCAAAATCTTTGACTGCTCAGTTGTTTACTGTTTTTATATATGGGCCCAAGGGGCATGACTAATTCTGTCATCATAAAATGTTTCCTGTGTGCTGTCAGCTTCCTTCATCCAATGACTAAGGCCCAATAATCCTCTCAAATTGATTAAGGACTTATTCACACTTTGCTGTGGGATTTAAAAAAAAAAACAACTTCTTAATACCTCCTTAATACCTTGTGATTACATGCTGAGCCCTATGACTACATTAATTGAAGTGGACAGAGAGATGGCCTCCTTCACGATGATTATACTGTGGGCCTTCTTTGATTATATGAACTGAGATGGAAGGGGAATTCCTTCCCTTACACTTGCTGAGTGAAAGGCTTGGACATGATAACCTCTGAAGTTTCTTCCAGATTTCTGAGCCTATGTCGTAAGGCCCAGAAATGGATAAGGTCTTGCTGAAAATCACTTCCATAGAAAGTGGCAGAGAGCCAAAATCTTTGAACTCTAAATCAGTAGTCTTTGCCATTGAACAAGAGACAAGACAGGAAAATGTAGTGTGAGGTAAGCCAAGAAAGGAGAGAATTCTGATAAGGAGGAGGCTGATTAACAATGCCAAATATAGCAGAGCAGGGAGGACATAGGAAAACTGAGAAAAGACTGCTAGATTGGAGGATACAGTTGTCTCTGAGAATATAGTATACTTGGATGTTGTTGCTTTCTTCAGTTATTTTTCAGTCATGTCTGACTCTACGTAACCCCATTTGGGTTTTTGTTTTTTTTGACAAAGATACTGGAGTGGTGTGCCATTTCTTTCTCTAGCTCACTTTACAGATGAGGAAACTGAAGCAGAAATGACTTACCCAGGGTCAGGCAACTAGTAAGTGACTGAGATCAGATCTGAACTCAAGTCTTCCTGACTTTAGGCCCAGCACTCTATCCACTGTGCTACCTATATTTAGAAGGGGAGACCAAATTGCAAGGGGTTGAGTAATGAGTGGATACCAAGGAAGGAGGAGAAATGAACATAGATTATTCCTTTTTAAAGTTTTACAATCAAGGAAAGGGAAGAAAAGGAAGAGACGATTTGAGAAGTAGCAGGGAAATGGAACTTTTTAGCCATTTGGGTTTTTTATTTGTTTTTCAAGGATAGAGGAGACCTCAGCATATTTATTATATTGCTATGGCCTAACCACAAAGAGTTAATATTTCTCACACTGTATAGGTCTGTTTTTATTTTGCAAAGAGTGTTCTAGTTGTATTCATATAATTCTTGTGTTGGTCTTGGTAGCTGGACTCACAATAATTTATACATTTTGCATGGAATTTCCTTTTGTAACTCTTTCTTCTTGGTTTGGGTAGTAATATGCAGAAAGTCTGCTGATTTGGGAGGATTCGTTTTATATCCCGATACTTTACTAAAATTAGATTTTTAAAAATTTATCCCGTAGTTGATTCTCCAGTGTTTTGTAAGTAAATCATTATTCTCTTCAAAAAGTTATAATTTTGTTTCCCCTTGGCTTATGCATATTCTATTTCAAAATTATTTTTATTTATTTTGTTAAATATTTCCTAATTACATGTAATTTTTTTTTTTGCTTTTTGGAGGGCAATTGGGGTGCCCAAAGTCACACAGCTAGTAGATGTGTCAAGCATATGAAGTCGGATTTGAACTCAGGTCCTCTTGACTCCAGGGCCTGTGCTCTATTCACTTTACCACCTGGCTGCCCCAACATGTAATTTTTTAAACAATCATTTTAAAAAACTTTGAGCTCCAAATTATTTTATTTTTTATTTTTAAAAATGTATTTATTAATTTTTAGTTCTCAACATTCATTTCCACGAGATTTTGACTTACATTTTTTCCTCCCCATCTTTCCCCTATGCCCACCCCAAAATAGCAAGCCCACTGCATACCCCTTCCCATAATCTGTTCTCCCCTATATCCTTCCCTATCACCCCCCTAACTTTCTAGTAGGGCAAGACAGACCTCTATACCCCAGTGCCTGTACATCTTATTTCCTAGTTGCATGTAAAGAAATAATTTTTTGAGTTACAAATTCTTTCCCTTTCTCCCTCCCTTCCCCTTTCTTTGAGAAAGCAAGCAATTTGATTTCAATTATACATGGGAAGTCAATATGCATATTCTATTAATTTATTTTTTTTGTCTTATTGCTATAGCTAGCATTTCTATTGCATATAGTAAAAAAGACTGGTGGAACAGCTGGGTGGTGCAGTTAATAGAGCACCAGCCCTGAAGTCAGGAGGATCTGTATTCAAATCTGACCTCAGACACTTGACACTTAACTAGCTGTGTGACCTTGGGAAAGTCACTTAACCCCAATTGCCTTCCCTTCCCCCCTTCAAAAAAAAAAGAAGAGTGGTGATCACAGACACTCCTGCTTTATATTTTGATCTTTTTTTTTTTTTTTTTTGCTTTTTGGAGGGCAATTAGGGTTAAGTAACTTGCCCAAGGTCACACGGCTAGGTTTTTTTTTTTTTTTGTTTGTGTGTGCGTTAAGTGTCTGAGGCCAGATCCGAACTCAGGTCCTTCTGACTCCAGGGCCGATGCTCTACCCACTGCGCCACCTAGCCTCCCCTATATTTTGATCTTACTGGAAAGGCTATGACTTTTTCTATTGCTGTTAATTATTTACCATATTAAGGAAAACTTTTTTTTAGACTTGTAACAGAAAGGAGTATTATATTTTGTCAAAATATTTTCTGTATTTAATTATAATGATGTGGCTTTTAATATATTATATCTGAAATATTGAGGTAACTGCATTTCTGGTATTAATTGAAGCTAGTCATAGTGGGTAAACTTCTTAATGAATTGCTATTGTCTCTATCAACATTTATTTAAACATTTTTTTTCAAGTAATATTCATTAGGGAAATTGATATACTGTTTTCTTTCTCTGTTTAATTTTTCACTAGTTTATGTATTAAGACCATATTTGCCTCATAGAAGGAGTTTGGCAGTATCCCTTCTTTCCCTAGTTCTGCAGACAGTTACATAAAATTGGAATTAATCATTCTTTGAATGTTTGCTAAAATACAATGGAATTTTTTTCTTTTCTTTAGGTTTTTTTTTTCTTTATGACTTTTAAACTGCCACTCACCCTTCATTGGGTTATTCAAATTCTCCATTTCTTGTTCTGGTAACATAAGTATCTCATATACTTGTTAATATTTGAAGTAGTTTTATTGGACTAATTGGGTTAAATAGTGTCTAAAAATTTCCTTCGTTTAGACTTCAGTTGTGGTGAATTTTCCTTTTTTTCTTTTTCTTTTATATTGACAATCTGATTTTCCTCTTTCTTTATTAGATTATCTAATGGTTTACTTATTTTACTATCTTTAAAAAACAACAACTTCTAGTTTATATATCGATTCATAGGTTTCCCCATTTTTAATTTTGTCAGTCTCTTATTTTTAGAATTTCTATTCTTTGTGTTTGGCTGGAATTTAAAAAAAATTTGTTTTGTTAAATTGGTTTAGTTGCACACCCAATTAATTGATTTTTCTTTCTCTTTTTTTTGTTGAGGATAATGTTTAGTGGTACAAAATTTATCTTATGTACTAATTTGACTGCATCACAAAAGCTTTGGTACTTTTCTCATTGTTATCATTTTTATTTATTTATTTTTAACAAATGCTTTATTAACTTCTGGTTTACATCATTCATTTCCGCCAGATTTTGAGTTACAATTTTTCCCCATTTTCCCCTACCTACCTCCCCAGAATAGCAGTTCCACAAGATATCCCCTCATCCAATCTGCTCTCTCCCATATCTTCTCCCATACCCCCTTCGACTTTACCATTAGGGCAAGGTGAAACTCTGTGCCCCAATGCCTGCATATCTTATCTCCCAATTACATGGAAAATAGTATTGATAATGGCATTTATATATATATATTTGAAACATTTAATTTTAAAACTTCGAATTTCAGATCCATTCCCTTCCTCCCTTGTCACCCACTCCCTCTGGGAAGATAAACAATTTAGTATGTATTGTACATGTATAATACAAAACATTACCATAATAGATATATTGTAAAAGACTGCTTATATTTCCCTCCCACCCATCCCACCCCCCACCTGGTCCCTTCCCCACTTTGATCCTGTCCCTCTTCGAAAGTGGGTACTTCCAATCTCCCCTCCCGCTAGAATGCCCTCCCCTCCATCATCCCCCCTCTCATCCCCCTTCCCCCTATTCTGCTGCAGAGTGAGATATCCTATTTAGTATGTATGTCATTCTCTCCCTGAGCCAAATTCAATGAGAATATGGTTTTGCCTTTTTGCCATCCTGTTCTTCCCCTCCCTTGCAACTACTTCCTCTTGCCTACATGAGATTCTACATGAGATAGTTTACCCTACCCCTGTCTCTCCCCACCTCCTCTTGCCACTTTCCTCTCTCACCTCTTAACTTCACCCCTTATGTATCATCCCTTCCCACCAAATTCAACCTGTGCCCTCTCTCCATGTATACCTGTAAACATATATACACACAATTACATGTGTATTCATATGCCCATATACCCTTCTTCCATTATTTTCATAGTGAAGAAGGTTTCATCAGTCACAGTAATTGTTTTTCCATGTAGGAATGTAAATAGTTGAACTTTGATAAGTTCCTTTTGATTTCTTTTCCCTGATTACCTTCTCAAGCATCCCTTGCTTCTTGTGTCTGAATGTCAATTTTTCTATTCAACTCTGGTTTTTTCCTCAAGAATGCTTGAAAGTCCTCTATTCCACTAAATGACCATATTTTCCCCTGAAACAAAATACTCAGTTTTGCTGGGTAGGTGATTCTTGGTTTTAATCCCAGCTCTTTTGCCCTCTGGAATATCATATTCCATGCCCTTCATTCCCTCATGTAGAAGCTGCCAGGTCCTGTGCTATTCTGATTGTGTTTCCACAATATTGAAATTGTTTCTTCTTGGCTTCTTGGAGTATTTTCTCCTTGATTTGGGAATTCTGGAACCTGGCTATAATATTCCTAGGAGTTTTCTTTTTAGGATCCTGGAGAAATTCTTGAAGGATGATTTCTAGGTTCTTTCTTTGATCATGGCTTTCAGGTAGTCCAATAATTTTAAAATTATCTCTCCTGGACCTATTTTCCAGGTCAGTGGTTTTTCCCATGAGATATTTCACATTGCCTTCTATTCTTTCATTTGTTTCAATCTGTTTAACAGCATCTTGATTTCTCATAAAGTCACTAGCTTCCATTTGCTCCAGTCTAATTCTGAAGGACTGATTCTGCTCAGTGAGCTTTTGAGATTCTTTTTCCATCTGGCAAATTTGGCTTTTTAAGGCATTCTTCTCCTCATTGCCCTTTTGAGCCTCCTTTGCCATTTGAGTTAGTCTACTTTTGTTTTTTAAAGCAATTGGGGTTAAGTAACTTGCCCAAGGTTACATGGCTAGTCATTATTTATATGTGGGTGCTCATTTTCTGAGGCCGGATACGATCTCGGGTCATCCCAACTCCGAGGCCAGCGTTCTTACTCACTGGGCCACCTAGCCGACCCGAGTTAGTCTACTTTTTAAGGTGTTATTTTCCTTAGTCAGGCTGTTGACTTTCATTTCATACTTTTCCTGCATCCTTCTCATTTCTCTTCCCAATTTTTCCTCCACTTCTCTTATTTGGTTTTTAAAATCCTTCTTAAGGTCCTCTATGGCCTGCAACCCACTCATATTTTCATTTGGGGCTTTTGGTGCAGGGTTTCTGACCTCACAGTCCCCCTCCTGTTCCATGCCTCGATCCTCTTTGCCCCCCAAATAGGAGTCTAATGTTGCATTTTTCTGTTTATTTTGTTTCCTTTGCCTCGGCATATTGCCACTCAGTTACTTGACTTTTGGACTTTTTGCCACAGTAAGACTCTGCCACCAGACAGGGGAGCTTCTGTCCCAACCGTTGGGGTCTTCACAACTTCCAGAGGTATTAGTTGGGTGGCCTCTGTGAAGCCTCAACACACTCTGGCAAGCTGGATAACCACCCCAGGGCCTCCCTCCCAGACCCCAATCCAGATCCAGGGAGGTTAAAGCAAGAGCAATTACCCCCCCCCGCCCAGGCTGATCGCTGGATATCCCTACAGTTAGCAGACCAGGAGCTGAAGCTGCAACTGAAGCTGCAAAATGGGTTCTATGCTGTGGCTCCTCAGCTGCTTCTTGCACCCAGGGGAAGAAGCCGACACGTTCCCCAAATACTGGTCCCAAAGTCCATAGGGCACTAACCTCTCACTTTGTCCTAGGCATATCTGTGTTGATAATTCTGGGATTGCCACAGCTGCTGGTGTTCTGGGGTCCCTCCAGCAGGCTGCTGGCTGGGTCACCCTGGGGCTAAAACCGAGGCTCACTCGGGCCTGGGCTTCGCTCCCAGAGCACTGTGCTGTCTGCTCCCAAGGCGCTGCACTGTCTGCTCCCTGAGAGCTGACCTGGCTGTTCCCTGCTGGGCTGCCAGGCTGTCCTCAGTACGAGGTTAGCTTCTCTGTGTCCTTCTGTGGGTGCTGGAGCTCCAGGAGTTGTTCAGATTCCACCTTTTACATGGTTTGGAAGTGGTGTGTGGGAGAGCACTTTGGAACTGCTGTTTCTACTCCACTATCTTGGCTCTGCCCCCCGTTAGCCTGTTTTCAAGAAATACTTGTGCATTATTGATGCCCCTGTCAATTGGATTGCTATTTTAACTGGAATCTGCTTCATCAAATTAAGGGCAGAGCCTCTGTAGTTGAAATTTTAGGCCTGGGCCACAGCAGGGAAGATGTGAGGAGATGGGATCCTGAAGGGGCCCCCTTCCCCCCTCCCCACATGTGCCTCTCTTTCTCTTTTCTCACTTCCAGCCCTGCCCATAACCAAGAAGTGCTGTTTTTACTCCGCCATCTTGACTCTGCCCCCCATTGTTATAATTTTCTTTAATGAAATTACTATTTCTATGATTTGTGTTTTGACTCATCAGTTCTTTATGATTAAATCCTTTAGCCTCCACTTAAACTTGAATCCTTCAGAGATACATTATTGAATCTATTTTTATTGCATCATGGTCAGTGTGTTTACTGTGTTGAACATTTCTTTTGTTCTCTATTTATGAAATTTTGTACTCTAGCACATGGTTAATTAATTTTTTTTTGTAAAGCAATTGGGGTTAAGTAAGTTGCTCAAGGTTACACGACTAGTCATTATTTGTGTGTGGGTGCTCATTTTCTGAGGCCAGTTTCGATCCTGGGTCATCCCAACTCCGAGGCTGGCACTCTTACTCACTGCGCCACCTAGCCGCCCTGGTTAATTAATTTTTAAAAGTGCCATGCAGAGTTAAGAAATATGTATACTATTTTCACTTCCCATTCAGTAATTTCCAGGCATCTATTATATCTAATTTTTCTGAAATTCTATTCAGGTTCTTAACTTGTTTCTAGTTTTATTTCTGTTATATTTGTCTAGTTCTGAGAGGATCATAATAAGGCCCCCAATTATTATAGTTTTACTTTCTATTTCTTCTTATAATTTGCTTTTTTAGTATTTAGATGCTTTAGATACTTAGATGTATGCCCTTTAGCATACAAATATATTTACATATGTGTATGTATAGATATCTATGTAGATATATTATACATAGTCACACACATGTATATATGATGAGAGAGAGAGAGAGAGAGAGAGAGAGAGAGAGAGAGAGAGAATTTATAGGGATTCATTATCCATGATGCCCTAAAATCATACTGTAGCTTCCTTGCTTCTCTTTTAAAACTGTCCTTATTTTTTACTTTAGTTTTGTCTAAGATCATGACTGTTAACCCCTTTTTTTATGAATTTACCTGAAACATAATAGATTCTGCTTTAGCTCCTTTTTTGAAGGGGATGCAGGGCAATTGGGGTTAAGTGGCCAAGTTAATTGCGCAAGTTCTCACAGCTAGTAAGTGTGTGAAGTGTTTGAGGCCAGATATGAACTCAGGTCCTCCTGACTCCAGGGCCAGTGCTTTATTCATTGTACCACCTAGCTTCCCCCTCTAGCTCCTCTTAATTCTGGGTGAAATATTATACTTTATGGTTTCATATAAGAATGCTCTTTTTTGTGTTCCTCTGCATTTGTGTGTAAATACCTTCCTTTTGGGAGGAGGGGTGTTTAAGTTTAGAAATAAAAAAGATTCAGTTCCTGAGATGCCTGCTTTTGCAACCTTTTTCATCATGATTGTATACTTTTTTTGCCACGTACCTCATTTGTGAGAAATGGTAAGTTCCTCCTCATTCTTCTTCCTTTCTTCTCTACTATATTCCTTCATCTCTACTTTTGCTTTCTCTTGAATAATAAAAATAATTTGAATTTATATAACATTTTGAGTTTTGCAAAATGTTTTACATATATTATCTTCTTTAATATGAAAACCAACAAAACAAAACAAAACTATACCGAACCTTTTTTTAACTCTCTCTGTGACCCTTGAATATTTTAGAATTCTGAAGATACATTTGTCTCTTTTCCCCCATTACAATTCCAGAATATTTTCATTGTTTAGGCGCACCTGGGTGGCAGAGTGGATACGAGCATTGAGCCTGGAGTGAGAAAGACCAGAGTTCAAATCTGGCCTTGGATACTTACTATAGCTGTGTAATCCTGGGCAAGTCACTTAACTCTTGCCTGCATAAGTCTGGAGAAAGAAATGGCAAACCATGCCTATAGCTTTGACAAGAAAACCCCAAGGAGAGTTGGTCCATGGGGTCAGGGAGAGTCAGACATGACTGAACAACAACAGTTGCACAGATGTATTTACTTTTCTGGGTTTCTCTAGATTTGTAAGTTTGCATGTCAATGTTTCTATTCAATTCTAGCCTTTTAATCAGGAATATTTGAAAAATCCTCTGTGAAAGATCCATTCTCCCCTTCCCCCATTTCTTTTATAGGACTATACTCAGTTTTATAGGATAAGTTATTCATGATTGTAAGACTTTATCCTTTGCCTTCTGGAACATCATATTCCAAGATTTTCTCTTTTTTATAATGGGTGCTACCATGTTTTATGTGAGCCTGACTAGTTCCTTGGTACTTGAAATATTCTTTTATCTGGATCTTTATAGAATTTTTTTCTTAAACCCTTAAGCTCTGGATTTTCTCTATGGCATTTTTAGTGTTATAGTTTGTTTCTCCTTGGCCTATGACTATACTATTACTTTATTTTTCTTGTTTTAATATATATATATATTAATATAACATACTCCTGATATTAAATGAACATAAAATATAAATTCTTAATAATATAAGCATAAGTGCACACATATACATTTATTCATAGACATATGCAGTTTTCTTGCATGAATTCCAGAAATAGGAAGTTCAGGTGTTTTGCTTAATCATGGTTTTTGAGGAGTCCATTGATTTTTCAATTTTATTCCTGCCTGTTTTCCAGGTCAGTTGTTTTTTTTTTTAATTTATTTTTAGTTTTCAACATTCATTTCCATAAGATTTTGAGTTACAAATTTTCTCCCCATCTTTCTCCTACCCCCACCCCAATATAGTGAGCCTACTGAATACCCCTTCCCCCAAACTGCTCTCTCTTATATTCTCCCCCATCTCCCCTTTAGCTTTCTAGTAGGGTGAGATGGATTTCTATACCCCAGTGCCTCTACATCTTATTTCCAAGTTGCATATAAAAAACAATTTTTAAAATATTTGTTTTTAAAACTTTGATTTCCAGCTGCTTTATCTTCTTCTCTCCTCATCCACCCTACTGGGAAGAGCAGCAATTCAATATAGGTTGTACATGTGTAGTTTTGCAAAATGTTTCCATAGTAGATATATTCTGAAAGACTATATTTCCCTCCATCCTATCCTGCCCCCCACTTATTCTATTTTCGACTTTGAGCCTGTCCCTTTTCAAATATGTGTGCTTCTAACTATCTTCTCCCCCAATCTGCCCTCCCTTCTATCAGTCTTCTGAGCCTCTGTAACACCTGGGGTCGTCTTCCGGGCCTCAGACCAGAAGTCCTTTTATTCAGATACAAAAATCAATTCCTTTATCTCCTTGTGTAATAATCCATGGAGCTGAAAATATACAAGAATAATGGCAGGACAGAAAGTTGTCCCAGTACCATTTCTATCTGAATATCATCAAAATGATGAAAAAATATGGTCACCATCACACAAATCATAACCATAATTACAGTAACAACAATATGAATAACTTAAGTTTCTGTAGAATTCCAATATTTATAAAGTGCCTCCTCACAGCATCTTTGAGATTATTGAGTTGAGTAGTATTATGCTCAGTTCTGTGAGTACTGTGTGCTCGTTTAAAAGTATTTGATTGATATATTTTACTTTTATATTGCCTTCAAATTCAATATGTCCCTGTCTTTTTAAAGTGTGTGCTGGAGCCAACTCAAACCAACTCACAAAAGCTTATTGTTAAATTTTCAGCATGAGTCTTTTACACTTTGGAAACCAGCAAATGCTACAAATCAGGGTATTGTTGATGGTTTCATTGATTGTACAGATGTAATAAAATGATGAAGAAAATGTTAGAGATGCAGATTAAACTCAAAAGTAATTGTGTGTACATTTTTTCCCCAGAGAGCTGGATGTTAAATACCAAAATACTACTGGTCTTTTCCCTACTCATCGTTTGTAATGAAACAAAACAAAAAAGAAAGTGAAAGAATAAAGAAGCAATTCAATTAAACCAACCATAGCCCAGGGTTAAGGAGGGAATTATTCTTGCAGTTCCAGTCATAGGTTCACATGGTCCCAGATTCATCCTGGTCAGAATGTTTACCCCAAGGAGTAAACTCTCCCTCACCCTGGAATAAAACTGGGGAAATCTCCAAAACAATGCTTAGATGTGGCTTATATTTAGGGAATCCCTAAAATATGGGTAATGGGGTTCCTTACAGAAAATGATATTCAATATATAAGATGTGCTGTGTTGTTGTGTTTGTCCTTCATTTTTGAATAGGACCATGGCATCAGGGAAATGATGACATGACTTGCAGTTGATCTGGATTTGAGTGAGGGAGGGCTATGTAAGGTCACCAGCTCACTCTCTCCTCCAGAGCCATCTGGTTCCAGTGGTCTGATATTCATGAGGATAACTTGAGATGACCCAGGATGCAATGGGAGACCCTGGTCCTTTTAGGTTAAAGTCTTTTCACGTCCTCACTTAGAGTGAAGTAATACCCATTCAGTGAGTAGGCCTCCTTAAGAAATGATTCAAGGGATAACCCCTTTAATTAGAAAAAAAATCAAGCTGGGAGAAGAGCCTTATGGTTGCTGTTCCAAAGAGAACAGATACAACTGACATTCACTCCAAGGAGAACACACAAAACAGTTCTTCCTCATTTCCCACCAGAAAACTCAATGTTGGGAAACCTTATCATGATGCAAAATGCCTGGCACTATACCTGTATCTCAGACCTTCCACCAAGGAGAACTCCCCCTCTGATTCATATCAGCTCTGCCATCTTAGTTATTTAATTGTGTTCATGACCTAGCTGCATTCTTATGCCACAAGCACATAGACAAGCATATATTTTTGCTACCAAGTACTCGTAGCTACCATTGCTGCTTGGGTGGGGGAAGGGAAGAATACTCTATCCCTTCCTGCTGGAAGTATAATGGAGAGAAAGAACTGGAAAAGTCCCAAAAGACAGTAGAGTCATTCCCATGGATCCTCTTATGGACTACCTAGGGGGAAATTCTTCAACAAGAGTCCATTCTCCACAATGTTCAGTCACCATTCACCTTCAATGCACCATCCTGGTCACAGGGACCAATCAGGAGTTGTCATGTCATCTCAGAAAAGCATTTGTTCCTCATCTGGACCTTCACTGCAGCAAAGCAATACCCCCTAATTGATTTGTTGTCCTACTCTCTAAAGTAGCATTTTCGAACCTCTGTGTTCCTTCCCAAAGTCCCCATGGCCCCATGGAAGGATGGCTCCCACACCCTCATCTGAGACTCTTGCCTACTACTTCAATGAAAAAAAAATTAAGACCATTCACTAAGAACTTCATCTCCTCCCCTCCTCCTAATTCTATATCATGGAGAAATCACGTCTTTTCCCTCTATCTCCTTGTTGCCAGGGAAAATCCTTCTACATGCATCCTTCATCTCATCCCATGTCACCTCCAGGAGATCTTCCCCTCAATTATCCCTACCCTTTCTAAACATCAGTTTCTCCCTTATACCGGATATCTACCTTAACTTAATTTAATGCTTTGTATAAACACACTCTGGCCTCCCTTATCCTTAAAAACAAACCAAAAGGGGGCGGGGAGGAGCCAAGATGGTGGAAAAGAAGCAGTAACCTAGCTGAGCTCCTGCATCACTAAGTCTCAAAGGGTGAATCTGAGCGGATTCCAGAGTGACGGAGCCCACTGGAAGACGGAACATGGCAGAGTCCAGCCGAGGAGGTTGCCCAGTGTGTCCAGACAGGACAAGAGCAGAGTGTGTGGGGTCTGCACAGCTCAGACCTAAGAGCAGACAAGCAGACTACACCAGAGAGAAAAAGCCCCAGCCTGCAGACTTACCAAGGATGAATCGAGGTCATCTCGCCTTCATCTCACAAAGGGACGGGAAGGGTCATTGGAGCCAGGTAGGAGAGACAGGCCCCCAGTGGAGAGAGTGGCTTCCCTGGCTGCATTAGGCCCCCAGCCTGGAAGTTTAGAAACTGCCTTCCTGTATAATATAGGGGCTGGAATGGCAAAGTAAATTCTAGCTGCTCAGATCCTCCCATCCCTCCATCATGAAGCAGAAAACCCAAAGATATGTCTCCCACCCAGATTGAAATCCCAAGGTAAAGGAAAAAGCCTCAGGCTTGATAGTCTCCAAGAAGGGGTGTAACTGAGACAGCCAGGAGTCTGAAGAGAAGGGGGGGGGGTCCCAACAAGTCCCACTTCACCTCACCAACAAAAGCCTACTTATAGCCCAGAGGTATAGAGGCAGAAATCCGAAGTGGTCAGACTCACCCCCACCTATGCATCTACATTCCTCACTGACTTCCCTGACTTAGCAATAAACTAGCCACCCAGAGGTATTCAAAGTCAAGGATCAGGCCCTAAGCTCATAGCCTGAGAAACTAAGAAACAGGAAATCACTATGGGAAGGAAGGGAGCTGAGAAGGAGAAGGGGAAGGCAAGAAAGTCTATTCAAGCCTACTATGTAGGGCAAGAACAACCAAAATACACAGGGCAATATAGATTCTCTACCCACACCTGAGACCACAGAAGAAAACATGAACTGGTCTCAAGCCCAAATAGCATTCCTGGAGGAGCTTAAAAATTTTTTAAAGACCAAATCAGGGAAGCAGTGACCCACTTGGAAAAAAGCCTCAAAAGTAAAATTAGTGAATTAATTGGAGAAAATACCTCCCTAAAAAGGACCTTCAAAAATTAACTGAAGACCATAATTCGCTAAAAATTAGATACAATCAAACCGAAACTCAGTACTCTATGATGCAGCAAGAGTCAATCAAACAAAACAAGATGATAGAAAAAATTGGAAGAAAATGTAAAATATCTCACTGGAAAAATAACTGACCTAGAGAACAGATCCAGGAGAGACAATTTAAGAATTATTGGTATACCAGAAAGGCATGATGAAAAAAGCAGCTTAGACAACATCCTCCAAGAGATTGTCAAACTGTCCTGAGGTCCTGGAATTAAAATAGCTATCAATAGAATTCACCAGACTCCTCCTGAAAGAGATCCCAAATTGAAAACTCCAAGAAATATAGTAGCCAAATTCCAGAATTACAAGATTAAAGAAAAAATTCTACAAGCAGCCAGAAAGAAACAATTCAAATATCGAGGAACTACAGTTAGGATAACACAGGACCTAGAAGCTTCCACATTAAAAGAGCTGAGGGACTGGAATTTGATATTTCATAGGGCAAGAGAGCTAGGACTACAGCCAAGGATTAAATACCAGGAAAAACTGAGCATAATCTTTTAGGCAAGGAGGTGGTCGTTTAATGAAATAAGGGACTTCTAGTCTTTCCTGATGAAAAAGCCAAAGCTCAATGGAAAATTTGATCTCCAGTTACAAGAATCAAGAAAGACATAAAAAGGTAAACAAGGGAAACACAGACTCACACATGCATAAGTGCACACACCCACACCCACACCCACACATGCTCATTACTTGGGATGCAACAAGAGCAAAATGTTCACACCCCTATATGTGGAGCTGATAACTGTCAATATTCGAAATCTTTATGATTATCATGACTTTCAAAAGGGTTATACTTAGATAGAGGGTGTGGGTAAGAATGCACTAACCTGAAGACTTTAAAAAATATTAAGGTGATCAAAGGGATTGTAATGGGAAAAAGGAAAGGATGAGATGAGAAAAGGTAAAATATGCCATCTGAAGAGGCATCAAAACACACTATAGAAGAGGGGAAAGAAAGAGGGAGAGGCACATCATTTAAACACTATTCTTACTGGTTCTGGTTCAAAGAGGGATCAACTTAATCAGTGAAGTTTAAATCAAACAAGCCATCAATGAACTCCCTAGGAAAAAATCTCCAGGGCCAGATGGGTTTACTAGTGAATTCTATCAAACATTTAAATAACAATTGATTCCAATACTCTACAAACTATTTGGGAAAATTAGTGAAGGAGTCCTACCAAACAATTTCTATGACACAAATATGGTACTGATTCCTAAATTAGGAAGAGATAAAACAGAAAAAGAAAATTATAGACCAATTTCTCTCATGAATTTAGACGCAAAAATTTTAAATCAAATATTATCCAAAAGACTCCAACAACTTATCTCAAAAATAATACACTCTGATCAGGTGGGATTCATTCCAGGAATGCAAGGATGGTTTAATATTAGGAAAACCATCAGTATAATTGAACATATCAACAATAAAACTAGCAGAAACCACATGATCATCTCAATACATGCAGAAAAGGCTTTTGACAAATTAAAACATCCATTCCTATTAAAAACACTAGAAAGTATAGGAATAAATGGAGCCTTCCTTAAAATAGTTGATAGCATCTATTTAAAACCATCAGCAAGTATTATATGCAATGGGGATAAACTAGAAGCATATCCAATAAGATCAGGAGTGAAACAAAGGTGTCCACTATAACCCCTCTTATTCAATCGGGTACTAGAAACACTAGCAATAGCAATTAGAGAAGAAAAAGAAATCAAAGGAATCAAATTAGGCAACGAAGAGACCAAGCTATCACTTTGTAGATGATATGATGATATACTTAGAGAATCCTAGAGAATCAAGTAAAAAACTACTTGAGACAATAAATAAATTTGGCAAAGTTGAAGGATATAAAATAAACCCACATAAATGCTCAGCATTCCTGTATATCTCTAATGAAACTCAACAGCAAGAGATAGAAAGAGAAATACCATTTAAAGTCACTGTAGACATTATAAAATATTTGGGAATCTACTTGCCAAAACAATCCCAGAATCTATATGATCACAACTCCAAAACACTTCTCACACAAATAAAATCAGATCTAAATAGTTGGAAAAATATCAATTGCTCAGGACTGGGTCGAGCTAATATAATAAAAATGACAATTTTACCCAAACTAAACTATATATTTAGTGCCATACCAATCAATTTACCAAAAAACTACTTTTTAGAGTTAGACAAAATAATAACAAAATTTATTTGGAAAAACAAACAATCTAGAATATCAAGGGAATTAATGAAAAGAAATGCTAGGGAAGGTGGACTAGCTATGCCTGATCTTAATCTGTATTATACAGCAGCAGCCATCAAAACTGCTTGGTACTGGCAGAGGTGTAGAGTAGTGGATCAATGGAATAGATTAGGTGCAGGAGACCCAGCAGTTAATGAATATAGTAATCTATTGTTCGATAAACCCAAAGACCCCAGTTTTTGGGATAAGAATACACTATTTAACAAAAACTGCTGGGAAAACTGGAATACAGTATGGCAGAAACTGGGCATAGATCATTATCTAACGCCATATACCAAACTCAAGTCTAAATGGGTGCATGATCTAGGTGTAAAGGATGATACTGTAAGCAATTTGGGAAAGCAAGGAATAGTTTACCTGACAGATTTGTGGAGAGAGGAAGACTTCAGGACCAAACAAAAATTAGAGAGCAGTATAAAATGCAAAATGGATAATTTTGATTACCTTAAATTGGAAAGCTTCTGTACAAACAAAGCCAATGTAACCAAGATCAAGAGGGAGGTGGGAAATTGGGAAAGAATTTTTACAACTTGTGTCTCTGATAAAGGACTCATTTCTAAAATTTATAGAGAATTGAGCCAAATCTATATGAATACAAGTCATTGCCCAATTGATAAATGGTCAAAGGATATGAATAGTCAGTTTTCAGAGAAAGAAATTAAAGATATCTATAAGCATATGAAGAAATGCTCTAAATCACTATTGATTAGAGAAATGCAAATCAAAACAACTCTGAGATACCACATTTCTCCAGTCAGATTCGCTAAGATGACAAAACAAGAAAGTGACAAATGCTGGAGAGGATGTGGACAAATTGGAACACTAATCCATTGCTGGTGGAGTTGTGAACTTATCCAACCATTCTGGAGAGCAATCTGGAATTATGCCCAAAGGATTATAAATAATTTCATACCCTTTGACCCAACAATACCTCTTCTAGGGTTATATCCCAAAGAGATCATAGAAGTGGGCAAAAGACCCATATGTACAAAAATATTTATAGCAGCCCTTTTTGTGGTTGCAAAGAATTGGAAACTAAAGCGGTGCCTATTAATTAGGAAACTGCTAAAAAAGTTGTGGTATATGAATGTAATGGAATATTATTATGCTATAAGAAACGAGGAGGTGACAGATTTCATAATTACCTGGAGAGACTTATACAAACTGATCCTGAGCGAGAAGAGTAGAATCAGAAGAAATTTGTATACAATCACAGACATATCATATCTGTGACGACCAATTATGACAGACTGGACTCTTTTCAGCAAAGCAGTGATATAAGTCAATCCCGAAAGACTCAAGAAAGAGAGAAATGCGCCATCCAGAGATATAACTAGAAAGAACTGAGCCTGAATCCTGATGGAAGCAAACTAAACGATTTTTTTCTTTTCATTATTTGGTTTTATTTCTTCTTTACCATCTTTCATCCCACCTAGTACAATACACCTTTGTAATTGGAATAATGTCTAATATGAATGTATTTGCATATCCTATACTGGACTATATGCTGTTGTGCGGGAGAGGGGAGGGAAGTAAAGGAAATTTGAAAATCAAGGAACTATGGAATTGAATCTTGTTAACTGAAACTAAACTAATAAATAAATAAAAAAACAAACAAACAAACCAAAAGGGGAGGCTAGGTCGCACAGTGAATAGAGCACTGGCCCTGGACTCAGGAGGACCTGAGTTCAAATCTAGCCTCAGACACTTAGCACTTACTTGCCATGTGACCTTGGGCAAGTCACTTACTTTGCCCTGCCCTGCCTTCCAGTCTCCAAAAAGAAACAAACAAACAAAGAAACAAACCCCTAACAAACCAAAAAAAAAAAAAAAAAACCAAAACAAAACAAAAACCAAAAACCTCATGTGATTGTATCCTCTCCTGGCTTTGTTGTGTATCTCGTCTCTCTTTTTCATCTAAACTCTGTGAGAATGTCATCTACACTATATGTCTGCATTTTCTTTTCTCATTTTTTAAAGGCAATTGGGGTTAAGTGATCACCCAGGGTGACAAAGTCAGTAAATATCAAGTGTCTGAGGCTGGATTTGAACTCACATCCTTCTACTTCCAGGGGCCTGTGTTCTATCCACTGCAGCGCCAACTAGCTGCCCCCATTTCCTTCCTTTCCTCTTACTCTCTTCTAAATCCTCAGCCATCTGCCTCTTGAGGTCATTATTCAATGGGAAAATTGTTGTTGTTGTTTGTAATCATTTCAAAGAGGACCAATAACATCAGGGGTGGTGTCTTGACTTGTGTGAATTGGATTGAAGTGAGGCAGAACTGTGCAAAGTTATGATCCCCTCTCTCTCTTCCAATGGGATTTCTTCAAAGTTACTAATGATCAAGGGATCACCAGGTCAAATGTCCTTTTCCTCAAAATTTATTACCCTTGAATTCATAACCTTTGGCAATGTACAATGACCCTCTTTTGGATACTCTCTCCCCTCTATGTTTTCATGAACTTATCTCCTGACTCTCCTCCTCCCTAACTGCTCCCCAAAGCTCTTTTCTGGGCCCTCTCCTTTTCTTTCTCTCTTGTGATAACCTCATCAACTCCCATGGGTTCCATTACCATCTCTATGCAGATGATTCATGAATCTATATATCCAGGCTTAATCTCTTTCTTATGTCACTAACTGCTTCTTGAACAGCTCTAACTAGATGTCTAATGGGCATCAAACTCAACATGTCCAAAACATTATTGCACTAAACAGAATACCTGAATTTTTCTTCTTTTAGCTTCCCCTCAGTCCCCCATGCTCACCCTTCCCTAGCTCTTTTATTGTTCTCTCTCGACATGGACAATGTTTCCAAGTCTTTTTGTTTCCATCCTCACAACATCTCTGGTATACATCCTTTTCTCTTTCAACACAGCCACCACACTGGAACTATTAAAATGGTCTAATTGGGCTGCCTGCCTCAATCTTTCCTCACTCCAATCCATCTTCCCCTCAACTGCCAAAATGATTTTCCTAAAATTATGACCATGTTGTTCTTCTACTCTTAAACTACAGCAGCTCCCTATTACCTCTCAGATAAAATATTAAGTATTCTGCTTGGCATTTAAAGTCCTTTACAATTTGTCCCCTTCCTACTTTTCAATCTTCTCACATTTTATTTCCCTTCATGTACTCTACAATCCAGAGAGTAGAGGCAGCTAGATAGCACAGTGGGTAGACAATGAGGCCTGTTATCAGGAAGACATGAGTTCACATCCTCCCTTAGACACTCATTAGCTGTGTGATCCTGGGCAAGTCGCTTATCTGCCATTTGCCTCAGTTTCCTCAACTGTGAAATGGGGATGAAAACAGTACCTACCTCAAAGGGCAAATATTTGTAAAGCACTTAACACTATGCCTGGCATATAGTAGGTGCTACATAAATACTTTTTCCCTTGCCTCCTCCTCCCCAGAGACACTGACCTTCTTGCTGTTTCTCACACATGGCACTTCATCTCTGAACTTTGTACCTTTTAGGTGGCTAGGTAGCATAGTGGATACAGCACTGGGCCTGGAGTCAGGAAGTTTTGTTGTCATTGTCTAGTAGTTCAGTCATGTCCAGTTCTCCATTACCCCATTTGGTGTTTTCTTGGCAGTGGTTTGCCATTTCCTTCTCCAGATCATTTTACAGATGAGGAAACTGAGGCAAACAGGGTAAAGTTACTTGACCTGGGTCACACAGCTAGGAAGTGTCTGAGGCTGGATTTGAACTTAGGTCTTCCTCATTCCAGATCTGGCACTCTATCTACTGCAGTGCCACCTAGCTGGCACATAGCAGGTACTATATAAATACTTCTTCATTCTTTCCCTTCTCTTTTCACTCACTGTCTCTCAGGCTTGGGATTCTTTCTCTTCTCCTCTCCATCTCTGGGCTTCCCTGAATCCCTACAAATCTTACCTTTCACATGAAGACCTTCCAGGTCCCCCAGATGCTCCTGCATCTTCCTGGGATTATCTCCAATTTATCTGCTATGTATATTGTTTCTACATGGTTGTTTGCATGCTGCCTCCAGCAGATTGTGAACTGCTTCAAGGCAGGGACTATCTCTTGCCTTTCTTTGTGTCTCAAGCATCTCAGCACAATGACATAGTAGGTGCCCAAGAAGTGATTGTCCAGTTTTGTTAATTAAGGAGGGGAGAATCCTTGTATCCTGCCCAAGTTGGATCCCCATCTGGAGTGTTATTTTAAGCTTTGTGTGCCCCATTTTAGGATGGACATTGATAAACATAGAGAAAATGAATTAGGGGAGTGAGAAGATTATAGGTCACAAAGGGAAAGAGCTATTTGGCTTGGAGAAGACTTAGGGGAAACATGGTAGTTATCTTCAAGATTCTGAAGAGTTGTTACATGGAAGAGGTCCTATAAGCCCTGTTCTGCTTGTCTACAGAAAATAGAATGAAAAGTATCAAAGGAATTTTCAGAAAGATGGATTTTAGTCACAGATAAAGGAGAAGAATAAAACAAAACAATACAAAACCATTCCCTGACCATGATTTACCCTAGAGTTGAATGGGCTGCCTGGGGAGGTGGTGAGTTCCTCTTCACTGGTGCAAAGGCAGACTTGTTGGGAATGTGGTAGAGGGGATTCCAGGTATCTCTGAGGTCACTGCCCACTCCAAAAGTCTAGAAATCAGGCCTGGGCTACTTCCTCCACTTCCTTTAGTTGGTGGCCAGTAGGTTCTTCCTAGGCCCTTGGTTTCTGCTAGGTACTTTTCTAGCTAACTCTTAGAAAGGTGCCTTTCCTGGAAAGCTCCAAAGCAGCTCATTCTCAAAATCGGGGACAAGTAACAACCCTGTTTTGGCTCATTCTGTCCTTTTTCCTTCCATGGGTCTGGATTGTAGAACAGTGGCTAAGTGGGCTGCATTCATTTACTTGGGTCTAGCAGGCTTCTGGCTAAAGAGAGAAAAAAAAACAATTAGCTTATCCTTCCTTTCTTTGCTCCCTTATATTCTCCTGGGGTCTTTCCATTACTCTCAGGCCAATTGTTCATCCTCCCTTTCCATCCATTGTCTTTGGGGCTGTAATCCAGTTGCCCATTCTTTCCCACTCTGCATGGGGTGTGAGGAAAAGAACCAAGGAAGGCCAAGGTTTCATCTAAATATCACCCATTCCCTTCCTAGGGTCTGAAATTCCCTTGAGATACACTGCTTTGTTTTAAATATTTTCTTCTGAATGATCCAGTTCAAATATATAGATGTCTCTAGAGTCATAGGTTAGTGGAGCTGGAAGAGATCTCAAGAGACAAATTAATCCAACCCTGTCTTTTTACAGATGACAAAGTTGAATTGCAGAGACAGGTGGTGACTAACTCAAGGCCACACAGCTAATAAGAGACAGAGCTAGGAGGAATATTGGAGGTCATTGGTCCTCTTCAAGAACGAATTAGCAACAATTCAACAAACATTTACTACATGTTTGCCACGTGAAGAGTCCCTTTGCTGGGCATTAAGGAGAATAGGACATTAATCAATGCAGAATCATGGCCTTGATGGGACTTCTAAGCTAAGTAGGGGACATATGAAACTTATATAGATAACTGACACAAAATAGAACAAAAGGCAATGAAATGGTGACTTATTTATTAAGCACCTAATATGTGTCAAGCACTGTGTTGAGTTTTGGAGCTACAAATAGGAAAGTATACAGTACCTTCTTTCAAAGTGGTTACATTTTAATTGTGGAAACAGCATACATATACAACAACACAAATACATAAGACCAAGTTATTACCCTAAAAGGGTAAATGGTTAAAAGATAGTAACAAAGCATTCTCAAAAGAAGTATTGCAAACTACTAAAAATCATTTGAGATGTACTCCAAAACACTCACTAATAAGAGAGATGCAAATCAAAACATTTTTAAGGTTTTGTCATATACAAAGATGTAAGACTGACAAAGATGATAAGAGATCAAAATTAGAGGTGCTATGAGGAGACAGGCATACTGATGCATTGTTGGTGGAGCTATGAATTCGTCCAACCATTCTGGAAAGCAAGTTAGAATTATGCTGAAATAAGTGAATAAAATATCCATGCCCTTTGACCCTAGGTAGTCTACCATGTGGTATATACCTCAAGTAGGTCAACCCCCCAAAAAAAAGATCTCATAGTCACCAAAATATTCATAGCTTTACTTTGGGATGGCATAGAATTGGGGGAAAATAGTTATTTGTTGACTGGGGAATGGATAACAAATTGTGCTACAGAAGATTGATAGAGCATCATTGTGCTATGAATATGAAGACTTTGGAGAAGTATGAGAAGAAATATATCCACTGATGCAGAGGGAAGTAAGCAGAGCCATTGAAACAACACAAACACACAGTCACACACACACACACACACACACACACCACACCACATGCAATGACTGCAGTATAAATAAAAAGAAAAAAAAACCTGAATACTGCATAATTATAGTGACTAGGAAGCTTGACTACAGAGAGCAGTTGAGAAAATGTACCTTTCTCTCTTTTTGCAGTGATGGGGGCTATGAGTGTGGAATACTGCATACATCCTAAGATTCAGTTGTGGTTTCATGAAAGTGCTTTTTAAAAATTCTTTGTTATAGGGGCTAGTTGGCTAGGGTGGGAGACGGCAAGGGATATATTTAGAAGTGAAGGTAATATAAAAACAAATGATAATAATACAAATTTTATCAAACAAGTCATACCAAAGTTTTGTTTACAGGGTTTTCTAGATACATAGATTTGTGTAAATTTGGATTTTAGCAAGGCTTTTTTTTTTCTTTTTGGAGGGGGGAAGGTAGGGCAATTGGGGTTAAGTGACTTGCCCAAGGTCACATGGCTATGTTTTTTTTTGTGTGTTAAGTGTCTGAGGTTGGATTTGAACTCAGGTCCTCCTGACTCCAGGGCCAGTGCTCTATTCACTGTGCCACCTAGCCGCCCTTAGCAAAACTTTTGATGCCACTCTTGGCATAGACAGGGCAGATTGGAATGAGGTAGAAAACCACATCCAAAAAGTAACAATCATCTTAACAGATATTTCTATAGCATTTGCAGGTTTATAAAGCACTAAAACAACCTTGTGTGGTAGTTGATATTAATATTATTCACTCTTTCACTACATTTTTTATTAAACAAATGCTTTATTAACTTCTGTATTACATCATTCATTTCCGACAGATTTTGAGCTACAATAATTTTCCCCCCGTTATTTCCCTACCCAACCTCCCAGAATAGCAGTCCCACAAGATATCACTTCCTCCAATCTGCTCTCTCCCATACCTTCTCCCATACCCCCTTCGACTTTTCCATTAGAGGAAGGTGAATCTTTGTGTCCCAATGCCTGCACATCTTATCTCCCAATTATAAGCGAAAGAGTATTAATAATAGTATTTATATATATTTGAAACATTTAATGTTAAGACCTCGAATTTCAGATCCATTTCCTTCCTCCCTTGTCACCCATTCCCTCTTGGGAGATAAGTAATTCAGTATATGTTGTACATGTCTAGCTATGCAAAACATTATCATAGTAGATATATTGTACAAGGCTGCTTATAATTCCCTCCCACTCATCCCACCCCCCACCTGGTCCATTCCACACTTGGTCCTGTCCCTCTTCTATAGTGGGTACTTCCAACCTCCCCTCCCCCCAAGGATGCCCCCCCCCATCAATCATCCCTCCTCTCATCCCCCTTCCCCTTATTCTGCAGCAGGTTGAGATACCCCATTTAGTATGTATGTCATTCTCTCCCTGAACCAAATTCAATGAGAATTTGGATTTGCCTTTTTTTCCCCTTCTTATTCTCCCCCTCCCTTGCAACCACTTCCCCTTGCTTCTCCTACATGAGATAATTTACCCTACCCTGTCTTTCCCCATCTCCTCTTGCCACTTTCCTCTCTCACCTCATAATTCATCCCTTGAGTATTCTCCCTTCCCAACAAATTCAACCTATGCCCTCTATCCATACACACACACGTTCACATATGTATTCATATGACCACACACCCTTCTTCCATTATTTTCATAGTGACAAAGATATCATCACTCACAGTTATTGCTTTTCCATATAGGAATGTAAATAGTTCAACTTTGATAAGTTCCTTTTGATTTCTTTTCCCTGATTACCTTCTCAGGCATCTCTTGCTTCTTGTGTCTGGATGTCAAATTTTCTATTCAATTCTGGTTTTTTTTCTCAAGAATGCTTGAAAGTCCTCTATTCCACTGAATGACCATATTTTCCCCTGAAACAAAATACTCAGTTTTGCTGGGTAGGTGACCCTTGGGTTCATTCCCAGCTCTTTTGCCCTCTGGAATATCATATTCTATGCCCTTTGATCCCTCAGTGTAGAAGCTGCCAGGTCCTGTGCTATTCTGATTGTGTTTCCACAATATTGAAATTGTTTCTTCCTGGCTGCTTGTAGTATTTTCTCCTTGATCTGGGGATTCTGGAACCTGGCTATAATATTCCTGGGAGTTTTCTTTTTGGGATCTTTTTCAGGAAGTGATCTGTGGATTCTTTCAAGCTCTATTTTGCCCTCTGGATCTAAAACATCAGGGCAGTTTTCCTTGAGAATTTCTTGAAGGGTGATTTCTAGGTTCTTTCTTTGATCATGGCTTTCAGGTAGTCCAATAATTTTTAAATTGTCTCTCCCGGATCTATTTTCCAGGTCAGTGGTTTTTCCCATGAGATATTTCACATTGCCTTCTAATCTTTCATTTGTTTGGATCTGCTTAACAGCATCTTGATTTCTCATAAAGTCATTAGTTTCCATTTGCTCCAGTCTAACTCTGAAGGAATGAATCTCCTCAGTGAACTTTTGAGATTCTTTTCCATCTGGCAAATTCGACTTTTTAAGGCATTCTTCTCCTCATTGCCCTTTTGGGCCTCCTTTGCCATTTGAGTTAGTCTATTTTTTAAGGTGTTTTTTGCCTCAGTCAGGCTGTTGACCCTCATTTCATACTTTTCCTGCATCCTTCTCGTTTCTCTTTCCAATTTTTCCTCCACTTCTCTTATTTGATTTTTAAAGTCCTTCTTAAGGTCCTCTGTGGCCTGCAACCCGCTCATGTTTTCCCCTGGGGCTTTTGGAGCAGGACCTCTGACCTCACAGTCCTTTTCCCACTCTATGCCCCCAAAATAGGAGTCTAGGGTTGCCTTTTTCTGCTTCCTTTGGCTTGGCATGTTGCCACTTGATTACCTGACTTTTGGGCTTGTTGCCACACTATGGCTTTAAGGCCAGATAGAGGAATTTTTGTCCCGAACGTGTGGGGGGCAACTTCCGTTTCTAGCAAGCTGCAAACCCACCCACGACTTCCACCCTAGATCACAATCCAGATCCAGGGAGGTTAAAGCAAGAGCGATTACCCCCCCACCAAGACTGATCGCTGGATCTCCCTACAATTAATTTGCAGGCCAGGAGCTGGAGCTGCCTCTGAAAACTACAAAATGTTGTGTTTCCTCAGGGACTTCTATCCCCCAGGGGAGGGAGCCGACACATTCCCCCAAATACAGGTCCCAAAGTCCATAGGCCACTAACCTCTTACTTTGTCCTAGGCATCTCTATGTTGATAATTCTGGAGTCTCCATAGCTGCTGGTGTTCTGGAGTTCCTCCAGCCGGCTGCTGGCCCTGCCACCCTGGGGCTAAAACCTCGGCTCACGTGTCTCACCTCTTTCACTACATTTTATAAGTTAGGAAACTTAGAATAACTTGTCAAGGACTATCATATCATTTGTAAATATTGGAGCAAGGGATTCAAATCCAGGTCTCCTGACTCTAAAGCACTCACTTTTACACTAGACCATGCCACCACCCATCAAGGCACTGAGGCCAAACTAAAGGGAAGTGCCTAGTGGAGTGCCACAGGGATCTTTCCTTGACTTTGTATTTTTAGTAAAAGATGAGGTCAGGGACATTTTTGTCTTCTTATCCCCATAACTTAGTACAGTGCCTTATTCATTTTTGTTGTTCAGTCTTCAGTCTTGTCTGACTCTTGGTGGCCCCATTTGGGGTTTTCTTGGCAAAGATCCTGGAATGATTTGTCATTTCCTTCTCCAGTTCACTTTACAGATGAAGAAACTGAGAGAGAGTGAAGTGATTTGCCCAGGGTCACACCAGTAGTAAGTGTCTGAGGTTGGATTTGGGCTCAGGAAGATAAGTCTCCCTGACTTCAGTCCAGGCACTCTATCCACTGCAGCGCCACTGAGCTGCCCTACCGGAACTGCAGTAATTGCTTAATAAATACTTTATGTCTTTCTCTAACCCCATTTGGGGTTAGATGTTTTCTTTGCAAACACATCCACTGGAGTGGTTCTCTGTTTTCTTTTCCAGCTCATTTTACAGATGATTAAACTGAAGCAAATAAGGTTAAGTGATATGCCCAGGGTCCCACAGCTATTAAGTGTCTGAGACTGGATTTGAACTCAGGTCCTCTTGACTTTAGGGCTGGCACTCTATCGACTGTGCCCACCCCACCTAGAAGCCCCACTTTGGGAGGTAGTTGCTATTATTATATCCATAAATGGTCAAAGAATATGAACAGGCAATGTTTAGAAGAAGAAATCAAAACTATATCTAGGCATATGAAAAAGTGTTGTAAATCATTATTTATTAGAAAAAGACAAATTACAACTCACACCTATAAGACTGGCTAACATGACAGAAAAGGGAGAAGACAAATGTTGAAGGGGAAGAGGGGAAATAGATACACTAATGAACTGTTGGTAGAGTGGTGAACTAGTCTAGTCACTCTGATTTGTTCTTGTATTTGTCATTCATTTTTGAAGAAGACCATGGCATCAGGGAAATGATGACAAGACTTGCAGTTGACTTTGATTTGAGTGAGGGAGGGCTGTGCAAGGTCACCAGCCTCCATTTCTCCTCTAGACCCATCTGCTTCCAGTGGCCTGATAAATTCATTAGGATGACTGGAGATGACCCAGGATACAACTGGCGACCATGGCCCTTTTAGGCTAAGTTGTTTTCAAGTACTCACTTAGAGAGAGGTGGTCTTTTTGTGGTGGCAAAGAATTGGAAATTGAGGGGATGGCATCAATTGTGGAAGGACTGAACAAGTTGGGGTATATGATTGTGATGGAATACTTTTGTGCTACAAGAAATGATGAATAGGATGGTTTCAGAAAAACCTGGGAAGATTTATATGAACTGATGAGAAATGGAGTGAGCAGAATGAGGAGAACATTGCACACATTAATAGCAATAGTGTATAAAAAAGAACTGTGAATGGCTTAGCTATTCTGATCAATACAATGATGCAATACAATAGGAAAAGACTCATGGTGATGCATGCTATCTGTCTCCAGAGAAAGAATGGATGGGGTCTGAATACAGATAGAAGTATAATTTTTTTCACTTTATTTTTCTTGCTTTTTTCACTGTGGCTATCTTGGAAATATATTTTGCATTATTTCACATGTATAATTGATATCGTATTTTTTTGCCTTCACAATGGATGTGGAAGGGATCAGAGGGAGAAAATTTGGGAATCAAAATGTTTAAAAAAAGGATCTTAAAAATAAACCAATAATTAAAGCAAAGAATTCCCATTACAACATGCCTGATACTTGGCTGCTCAGCTTCTGCTAGAAACCACCAATGGTGTCCATCATCTCCAGAGGCAGTCCATTACACTTTGCTTCAGCCCTAATTGAATCCCTCTTTTTGCAACTTTCCCCCATTGCTTCTTGTGTGGCCCTCGAGGGCCAAACAGAATGAGTTTAGTCTCTCCTTCATATGATAGCTCTTCAAATATCAGAAGACAGGTCTCATGTGATCGCCAAGTCATCTCTTCTCCAGGTTCAACATGCCCAGTTCCATCAATGGGTCCTCATCTGACATGATCCTTGTTGCCTTCTCTGAATGATCTCCTGTTGATCAATTGTGCTCAGAATTGAACAGAACATTGCAGATGAGGTTGGCAACAGGAATGTTAGTAAGGCAATACACATTTATTAAGCACCTACTCTGTGCCTGGTGCCATGTAAGTGCTAGGGATATAAGTATAAATACACAAAAGGAAACTGAAAAGCTGGGGTAGGAGTGGGGGTAGGAGGGAAGGAGAGAATGAATCCCACTCTCCCAAAGGAGAGCAGCCAAGTGGAAAATAAAAAGATGGCTGGCTTATGTGTTCTCCTTAATTAGAGGTTTTGGGAGGAGCTCTTGGCCCTGCCATTCAATCAGAGGGGAAGAGGATACTCATGAAGTATGAATACCAAAGATGATGCAATCCTGCATGATGAGAAGGTTTCTGTGGCATGATGGAGAAGTTCAAAGGAGTGCATCCAAGTGGGAAAAGGTAGATGTTTAACAACCAGTTCTGGGGGTGGGTAGGCTCTAAGGGATATCCATATGACACACTTGAAGTTTGATTTGCATTCTTAACATTTTCTAGATCATTCTTTTAAGTCCAAACAATCAGCAAAACAATAAATCAAGCACTGATATGTAGCATTTGCTTATTTCTGACATGTAAATGCTCACACTGAGAATTTAAGTCTTGACTCCAGTAGGAGCTGGCTCCAA
>WOXC01006079.1:0-22382 GCA_011680675.1 Gymnobelideus leadbeateri | reverse complement strand
GGCTGCCTACCTCATTCTAAAGGAAAAGAAAAAAACTGAAACCTTCTAAGAGGTGAGAAGTGAACAAGAACACCGAGTGGAGGATGCCAGGAACTCCAGCAGTATCAAGACAAAAAGCTTTAGCACAGGATAACAAGAAAACAGAGATCGTGTGAAGAAGCAGGGAGGAACTGCCACACAAACAACTTCAGTCATGGTGCTGAAGGGAACAAGGAAAGAAAGAAAGACACTGTGAATTTGACATTGGCATTCTCTCTGGCCTCAGAGACAGAGCCCAGTGAATCCAACCTGTTCGTGCTCTGCCTGTATTTCTATTCTCCTATTCTCTGTAGAGATAAATCTGCTTTACCAATTGCTTTTTTCTTTAAAAGTTTGTTTGTCGGGGCGGCTAGGTGGCGCAGTGAATAGAGCGCCGGCCCTGGAATCAGAAGGCCCTGAGTTCGGAGCCCGCCTCTGACACTTAATCCATACGAACAAAAAAACCTAGCCGTGTAACCTTGGGCAAGTTACTTAACCCCAATTGCCCTAAAGGGGCGGCTAGGTGGTGCAGTGAGTAAGAGCGCCGGCCTCGGAGTTTGGATGACCCGAGATCAGATCCGGCCTCAGAAAATGAGCACCCACGCATAAATAATGACTAGCCGTGTAACCTTGAGCAAGTTACTTAACCCCAATTGCTTTAAAAAAAAAAAAAAGTTTGTTTGTCTGTCTCACCACTCGTTCTCAAAAGAAGCCAGCTTCTCTATGGCCATGTGGTTGTTCCCGTACTGTACTAAGTTGTACAGTCAAGTGCTGCCAGGGTGAGGTGGGGTCTGGAAGGGGACTGACAAACGGATCCATGGAGGTGGGAGGGAGAGACAGAGACATACAGAAACTGAAATTTTCAAAGTATTTGTTAATGTTCTTAGTATGGAGGTTCAGAACTAGAAGGAATTTTATAAATATTTTTATAGTTTCCCCAAAGCAGCCAAAACAAATGACTCTAGAACAATAATTAGACCCTATGAACCTAAGGCTGTCCTGAGGTTGGAAGGCTGTTCTTTTTACAAATACTGGACTTCTATATGTGATGAAAGAGACAGAGGCATTTTCATAACTGCTGAAACATTCTAAATATCTTGGAGCAAGAGATATGAGATTTTTTTGGATTCATATTTTATAAATTCCCAAGGCAGAAAAAGAACAGATGAAAACAGACAGAAAGAAACCTAGAAAGCCACAATTTAGCCTAAGATAATTCTAGTGGGAGAAAGGGTGGAGTTATCTCTTCAGAGGCAGGTTGCATAAGGAAACTCCTCCCCCTTTGGGGTGTTGCTAAGGGCAACCGACTATCGAGAGTTATCATCAATGGGTGAATGTCAGCAAAGAGGGGTGACAAGTTCTCCAGCTCAACAACCTTTCACCTTTCTATTCCACACATTGCTTAGAAGCATATATACTCACTATATTAGAAAGCATTAGAAATGTAAGTCTACAAGCTTCTACAAGGTAAACTTTTATAACCTTCTTATAAACAACAAGCCTAGGACAGGAATCATGAAAGGCTCTTACAAAAGCATTCCAGGTCAAATGTATAGGCTGACCAGATTTAAAACTAAGTTATCAAAAGGACAGTTTCTTTCAGAAGTCCTTAGGATTGTGTAATACATGAAAACAATAAATTAAATGTGGTATCTTTGATCTGAGGTGATGGCTTTTCGGAGACATAAACAGTGAACTTCTGAAGTTTAAACCCATAAAATGGTGATGCTTAATTAAAATCCCCTGCAGTGATAATTGAGCTCTGAGCCCCACTGAGCATTCCTCCATAGTAGCATATAAAAAGCCCTAGGGCATCATTTACATATTACTTGCAAAAGAAGGTCAAAGCCTTTTTTTCCCCTCCACATTCTGGTAGGGCTCCACATCAAAAGCTGTTTTTGATAAATGGAAAAGGAAAAAGTCTTTGCCTCAGCCTGTATCCCACAGACTATCTGCTTCAGCTGCACACTTGGGAAGCTTTTGTTTACCTAAATCTTTCAGCTGGGCTCTGTCACAATGATACCCTTTCTAAAAGGAGGATTTCTTCTACTCAGAAGCAATCACTAGGCCTGATATTTTGAACTTTTGTGGTCTTGGGTTAGCTATTCTCTATTTTCTTCCTCAGAAAGACACCTCCAACCTCTGGCTGTATCTTGCAGTTACTCAGAGTGAAGAGTTTAATAATTGTTCCGAGGCTGATGGTCTATTAAGTATATTACCCAGCCCTTTTCAGCCCTAAAAGCTCTCCTTTCTGTCTTAAGTTGTTTCCATTTTTTAGTCCTTGCACCTCCCCCAGAGAGCAAATTTGGGGTAGCAGAGAGAGAAATTTACATCAGTCAGTCATGCAACAATAGATGTAGCTTTGACAGCGTGAGAAGACTAAAACTTTTGATTAACTTTGCTCAACTGCTTTTTCCTCCTCATTTGCAGTGAGATGTTTCTGTAAGTAGGGCAGTGGGTATTTATTTATGAAAATAAAGGTAATGTAAAAATAAAAATAAAAACCTTTTTTTAAAGGTGAAAAGCTGACAATTAGAGTCAGCTCTAAGTGTCTTAGAAATATGCTCGATAACTTTCTGCCACTGAGAATTACCAGCCCTTTTTTAATTTAAACATCAACTAAGTTGTAGTAATATTCCATTACATTCATTTAATGCAATATTTTTAACCATTCTTCATGTCCCCAATGGACATCTGCTTTGTTTTCAGTTTTGTTTGCTAACACAAAAAGTGCTACTATGTAATATTTTTTGGGTATTTGGGACCTGTCTTTCTATCTCTGACTTTGATATTCTTAGTAGGGAAGATCTATGGATCAATGGCATTATAGTCCCTCTTCTTAATATAATTCCAAATTGCTCTCCAAAATAATTGGAACAATTAACAGTCCCACCAATAGTGTTTCCATTTATCATCTTAGTCAATTTATTGGATGTTAGGTAGTACCTCAGGGTTATTTAGATTAGCATTTCTCCATCAGTGACTTGGAAAAAATCTTCAATATAGTTTATAATTCTTCTTTAGGGAACTGTTTGTCCATATCCTTTAACAATTTATCTTTTGGGGAATGGCTCTTGGTTTTATGTATTGGTATTAATCCTCTATAAACCTTGGATGAAACACTTACTAGGGATATTTGATACAAAGTTGTTCCCCCTTCTCCTCTACCCCACCTCCATCAACAGATTCCCTTATGCAAGATGCACTGATTTTGTTTCTGCAAAAGTTTTTTCATTTTATGTAAAACCAGGATTAGCTATTTTATCTAAATAATTCAATCTATATTCTAGAATTCTCCTTCTATAAAGTTATGACCTTTAATATTTAAACTGTATATACATTTTGTAAATTGTGTAAGATGATGGTTTAAATCTAAGCCATGTTGCTTTCTGATCCTTGTCAAATTAGGGAATTCTTCCCCAAGTAACTTATATTCTTGAGTTTACTGAGACATATAAAAAGTTCAAGAGACATAGTTATGGAGTGATTAATCATTTTATTTATAATGCTAGTATATTATTAAGAAATGGATGGTCATATGCCCCTCTTTCTTAGACCAAAGACCTCTCATGGAACCCACTCAATACCCTTGGAAGAGTGGGTGTTCCTGAGGGTAGAAATCAACTCTGATTGATTAACAATTAATGAGATAATGAATATTTGTAATGGTAATGGAATTTAAAAATCCCCTTGTATTGGCTTGGTTTTTGGGTTGTGTTGAAACCCAGAACTTGTGAATCCCACTTGTGGGATGGACTTGTTGACATGGAGAGAGGGGGCTGAACTGGGAGGAGCTGGTGCTGTGGATAGAGAGGCCCAAGGAGAGAGAGGCCAGAACTTTTGGGAACAGCATTGAGAAGGCACAGAGAGACAGAGAATTGCCAGGGGTCAGAGTTGCTGAGAGAGAGAAAGAACTGCCAGCCAAAGCCACCCAGATTGCTCAGGGCCAGCCTAGGACTTTTGAGATCTGCCACCCAGAGCTGCTATGAACTGGGGAGGCATGACTGTGGTGCCGGTATTTTTTTCTGTCTGTTTTGATGTTACTTTGCCAGATTTGTCTACTGGTAAAGGACAGTGCTGTTCTTGCTTTGGTTCAGAAGCCCTGACGGATGATTTCCTTGGTGTATGTTTACAGAAATCCTGGAGGAGGGTCTTGCTGATGTTTTCAGGGGTCCTGAGACTGTTGGCTGGCAGAGAGTGAATTGATGAGGACACTGACAATGTATATTTTGGCTTTGTTAAGCTTTGTCTTCCCAGAAACAGGGATTGCTGAAAACTTGCCTTGGGTCAAGACGAAGAAAAGACCTCTACTTGGGTACTGAATGCTGTGATGATATCGTAATCTTGTTGTGGCTTAGGGGTAGATGGCCTTTGTGCTCTCCACTGCCTCTTTGAGAAGGTGCTTGGTGGTAATTGATGATAATTATAATTCAGTTGTGATCCAGGGGTGGAGTACTTTGATTTTTGTACTTTGTGACTGACCAAATGAGTGCACTTTGTTTATGATTGGAAACTAATCTCCAGTTGAATAAAGAGAAGACTTTGTGATTAACTAAATGAATGTACTGCCTAGAGATGGAGTACTTGGACCTTAGTACTTTGTGATTGAATTGAGGACTTACTAAATGACTGAGTTACCCTGTATTTTGATTTTGATTTTCTGTGAATGTTTTGCCTTAATCTGTCACTGAATAGCCATGGTTGTAATCCAAACCTGGAAGTTGCTTGTGCTTGGCATTACAATATTATGATAAGAGGTGGATCTATTCTAATGAGGGTCTGGAGTATGTGACTTTGATTACTCAGTTTTGGTCAAAGAGAAATATTTGTATCCAGATATCACCCATCTGACAAAAGGGAGAATCCACGTTTCCCCAGACCTGAGTAAAACCAGATGGGCCTTAATGCATCAATTCACCTAACTTTATCTTTTGAACAGATCTCCATTCTCCCTCTTAGTATCAGCCAGGCACTTCAAAAATCTGCCTGAAGAATCAACAAGGGCTGATTTCTAAATGAAGAAGCAGAAAAGGGGAAAAACCTTGGTCCTAATTCAACAATTAATTATTAAATAGAAGAGAGAAATAATTTCTCTCATTATCAAACACTGAAAATGTTAACTGCTTCATTCTTACCTTTTTTTTCTCCAATATTAGTCTTTAAAATGTGAGCTCCTTAAGGGCTGATACTGTGATTTTTCCTTTCTTTTTATCTCCAGTGCTTGGAATAGAATAAATTTTTAATAAATGCTTGTTGACAGACTGAGAATTTGGATCTTTGGTTCCTCCAAATGAATTATTTTCTCTGGATCTATCAATGATATCCTTGGTGGTTTCATTGGCATGATACTAAATCTGTAAATTAAGTTTGAAAATATTGTCATTTTTGTTTTAAACTCATGGGCCAACAATAAGCACTGAATATCCCTCCAAATACTGTCATTCTTTATTTCTTTGAGAAATATTTTGTAATCCAATTAAATAAGTCTTCAGTGCAACATGGTAGGTTGACTAACTCCTAGAATTTTATTCATTTTGTAGTTATTTTGAATGGGACTTTCCTTTCTATGTCCTCCTGGTTTTATTATTGCAACATAAAAACGATTATTTTGTGGATTTATTTTGCTGAAGTTATTAAATATATTTCTTTCTTGATTATCTTGTTGTGGATTACATATCTACTGATACATAAACCACTATGTTATCAGAAAATAAAGATAATTTTGACTCCTTTTTGCCCATGTTTATAACTTCAGCATTTCTTGAACTATGTCAATGAAAGTGGGGAAAGAAGGTACCCTAGCATCATCTGATATTGCCTGGAAAAGCTTCCAATGCTTCCCATTTCAAATAATACAAGCTTTTAATTTTAGATATCTATTGCTAATCAAGTTGAAAAATGGCTCTTCTGTGTATATACTTTATAGGATTCTTAGCAGAAATGGATGTTATATTTTGTCAAAAACTTTTTCTTCATCATTTTATGTGATCATATTGAATTAATATTTATTATTTTTATTAATCTATATTTCTTTTTTTAATCTGACAAAATTGTTACTATAAGGATAGGAAACTGTTACTTGCCATCACCTTAATGATCCTAGTAATGTCAGAATTTCATTAATGTCCTTACACTCCCACTCTTAAGATATTTACTGTCTGATTACATGAACAGAACCATACCCTAAGTCCCCCCACTCTGGGATATTACTATGTAAAGGAACCCAGCTTAAACTAGATCTCAGTTCCTAATGTCCTTGCCCCCTTCCATTGGGATTCATGGCATGAAGGGCAAAACAGTCAGAATGAAGTGGTTTTCCTTGCCTGAATTGCCAAGGGCAAATGGGTATCATGACCAAGCCTTGCTACCTCATAACTGCCTCTTTCCCTTTTCTCCTAAAAGTATAAGTACCTTTTACTCTGAGTCTGTTGGGGGGACATCCCCCAGGGTGGCAGGTTTGCTGCCCTGTTATCTCAATTAAAGATACCTTTTTCTTCAACTTGTGACTTTGATTTATTTCAGATCTTGACAAACCATTCTTGGGCTTGGGTATCAGTACTATATTTGTCTCACAAAAAGTATTTGGTAGAATGTTTTCTTTCTCAGTTTTTGAGAATAAGTTGTATAGTGTAGATATTAATTGCTCTTTAAAAGTTTACTAGAATTCACCAGCAAATCAAGATATATCAGGGAAATTTTTAAAAAGTCTTTTTAATGAGTGAGCTTTCAACTTTTTTTTTAAAAAAAAAAAGCAGTTTTACACTCACTTTGGTTTCTAATTTAGCAATTTCTCCTCTAAGCAGAGGAGATTTAAATCTAAAAATAAATCTTTTTGTGCTTATTTAATTGATTTCTAATTTTCCATTTGCATAGTCCATTTATTATCCCTCTCTTATTCTATTTTGTTTATTAAAGTTCCAGAGATATGATTTTTTATTTGAAGATTGCTTTAAGGGACATATAAGAAATTCAATCTCATCATTACTATTCTCTTTCACAAAATTACTAATTGTTTCTATGATTCGTTCTTTGACCCTATCATTAAACTGTATTTTGTACTAAATTCTCCATTTATTTATTATTATTCTCAATCTTTTGTTTGTATTCCATTAAATGATTGCTATTTTTATTACATTATGGTCTATAAAGAATATATCTGGTATTTCTGCTTTTTAACTTATATTTTCTCTGTATCCTCTCACAGGGCAGCTAGGTGGTGCTGTGGATAGAGTTCCTGGCTAGGAATCAAGGAAGATTCATCTTCCTGAGTTCAAATTTGGCTTCAGCTACTTACTATGTGTGACCCTGGGCAAGTCATTTAACCCTGTTTGCATTCATTTCCTCATCTGTAAAATTAGGTAGAGAAGGAAATGGCAAACCACTCCAGTATCTTTGCCAAGAAAACCAAGAAAAATGTGTTTACAAGGAGTTAGACATGACTGAAAAATAACTAAAAAATAATACCTTCTCACATGATCTCTTTCTATAAAGTTGAAGTTCTGCTCTGTGGCTCCACCATGGTATAGCGACTTCCTTGGATTCTCAAAGATTATGCAAGCAGAGCATACCCTCTAGCAGTATCTACCTTACTGGAGAGAATTTAAACATGGCCCTGTCAATGGACTGAGTCAGTTTTCGTGGGGACCAATGTAGCTAAGTACAGGAAGGCACATTGCCAATAGGTTGACCACATGGAGAAAAACTTTTTGGCAATGGCATCACATGAATCAAATAAAAACAAAATGGCCCTCAGTTATACAAAGCCTTATATTTCTTCTTCAGTGACAGTGGCAGAGTAAAGAGAAAGAAGGAAGAGGATGATAACATCACAATTTTTAGACTAGCTATAAATTTCAGTTTGATTATTGATACTTTAAATATGAGATCTGCATTCAACATAAATCTTGCAATTCTTGTGTAAAAACCAGACACCTTGTCCACTTTGGTAAGAACTTACTCCATGAAGTACTGAGATACTTACACAGAAATATGTAGCTAAAGACTGAAGAATTTAACTCTTTGGAGTAACATAGCAAATACTAGGTGGTGGTGACTTGGTAACCCATCCTGTAATGGCTGAAGGGGGTGAGGTTGTGGGGAAACTGTGTCAGAGCTGTATCAGAAAGGATTGGCCTTGGGGGCGGCTAGGTGGCGCAGTGAGTAGAGTGCTGGCCCTGGAGTCAGAAGGACCTGAGTTCGGATCCAGCCTCAGACACTTAATGCACATACAAACAAAAAAAAAACCTAGCCATGTGACCTTGGGCAAGTTACTTAACCCCTCAATTGCCCTCCAAAAAGCAAAAAAAAAAAAAGAAAAAAAAAGAAAGGATTGGCCATTAAGCTAGCAGAGGTGGCCTATTCGATTTACTTTAAAGGAAGTAACTGCACCTTGCTGAGCATGGCAGAACCCTTGCAGTCTCTCACTAGAGGAGTGGAAGAAGCTGTTGTCCTTCCTTCAACTTCAGCAAAAATAATGAATTGCTTGTATATAGCAGCTAGAGCAGAGGCCTAGCTAGATGAGATGAGTCTTGGCTTTGGTCCCTATCTGCTTTTTTAGCTTTATGTCTCCTTCCCTGAATACAGGGACCCAAGCAGCAATCTCAAGATGTATGTATGTATGCTCATGAATTGGAGACACTGAGAGCACCTTAGACTGAGATCTAACTAAAATCCCTTAGTTAGATCTGATTGGCATCAGAGAATATGACCACTAATAGGAGAATGAACCCAATTCCCTGGTTTGGATTGCCAGAAAATATAAACCATGTTGGAAATAGTACAAAGCTGAGCCAGAAATGAAATGCCAATTACATAATCATTCAAATTGCATCATATTTGATATTTTAATCTTAAATTTCCAGGAGGGCCTAATAGTTGCTTAAGCACATATATATCTTGTCAATGTTCACTTATGAGTCTTTTTTGTTTAGCATTTCTTTTGTGTAAAGAAAATAAGAAGATCATTTACATAATATACTGAGTACCTCCCTATTCATCTCTTTTGAGAAGTCACTAAGCAGCCTAAGTTTTAAGTGATTTCTTTCCCACTATGACCCCACCCCAGTCCACCCTCCGGTCTGGAGTATGGGTATAAAGAGCCAGAGAGTGCAAGAAAGATGCTAACTCTTCTTTTTACAGCCTAGGCTGTCCTGGGACTGAACCTGGTCTGAGTGTATGGGTCCAGAGCTGAGAAGTGTCCCTTACTTGAGAGACAGAAAAGGTGAATACCCCAGCCCCTCTGGGCTAAGTGGCAACCATAGTTTTAAATTAAACCAGAAGGAAGTTGCAGTTAAATGAAAGGATGGTTCAGAGATATTTCCTTAGTGAAACACAGTGGGTTTTATTATTTACCCAAAGGCAACATAAAACATCATTTCATTGGGTGTTTGGTCTTTGTTTGTTCAATGTTTGTGAAAAGGTCAGTATGAAAATGATTAGTTTTGTGTATCACTACTGGTTGCTAAAGATGAAAAGATAGAAAATTACATAAAGGAAGTGACAAGAACCTTCAAACTAAATCAACATACACTTTGATATTCAGTGACTTCAATGAAAAGATGGAGTAAAGGTAAGAATGAGAAGAAATACACGGGAATACTTTATTTAGGGAAAAGGAATGAGAAAGGCTAAAGATTTATGAACTCCACAGCAGCCATGTGCCTTTATATTATGAACACTTTTTTTTCAAGAAAAGAATTGGTAATATAACCAAGATTAAGAGGGAAGTGGAAAATTTGAAAAGAACTTTTACAAACAGTATCTCTGATAAAGACCTCGTTTCTAAAATATATAGAGAACTGAGTCAAATCTATAGTACAAGTCATCCCCCAATTGATAAATCGTCAGAGGATATGAACAGGTAGTTTTCAGAGGAAGAAATCAAAGCTATCTAGAAGTATATGGAAAAATGCTCTAAATCATTATTGATTAGAGAAATGCAAATCAAAACAACTCTGAGGTACCACATCTCACTGCTCAGATTGGCTAAGATGACAAAACAGGAAAATGATAAATGCTGGAGAGGATGTGGAAAAATTGGAACAATAATGCATTGTTGGTGAAGTTGTGAACTGATTCTACCATTCTGGAGAGCAATCTGGAACTATGCCCAAAGGGCATATAAATAAGTGCATACCCTTTGACCCAGCAATACCACTTCTAGGGCTGTATCCCAAAGGGATCATATAAGTGAGAAAAGGGCCCATTTTTACAAAAATATTTAAAGCAGCTCTTTTTTGTGGTGGCAAAAACAATTGAAAATCAGAGGGATGTCCATCAATTGGGGAATGGCTAAACAAGTTGTGGTATATGAATGTAGTGGAAACTATTGGGCTTTAAGAAATGAGGAGCGGAGCAGCTAGGTGGTGCAGTGAGTAGAGCGTCGGCCCTGGAGTCAGAAGGACCTGAGTTTGGATCTGGCCTCAGACACTTAATACACACACAAACAAAAAAACCTAGCCGTGTGACCTTGGGCAAGTTACTTAACTCCAATTGCCCTCCAAAAAGCAAAAAAAAAAAAAAAAAAAGAAATGAAGAGCAGGGGGTGGCTAGCTGGCACAGTGAATAGAGCACCAGCCCTGGAGTCAGGAGGACCTGAGTTCAAATCTGGCTTCAGATACTTAACACAAAAACCAGCCGTGTGACCTTGGGCAAGTCACTTAACCCCAATTGCCCTCCAAAAAGCAAAAAAAAAGAAATGAGGTTATGTAAACTGATGCTGAGTGAGGAGAGCAGAACCAGGGGAACTTTGTACACCATTACAGACACATTTTATCTGTGACTACCAACTTTGATAGACTGGGTTCCTCTCAGCAATGCAAGGTTATAAGACAACTCCAAAAGACTCATGAAGGAAAGGGATATCCACATCCAGAGAAAGAACTACAGAGTCTGAATGCAGATTTTAGCAGACTACTTGCTCTCTCTCTCTTATTTTTTTTTTTGGTTTTGTTTTGTTTCTTCTTTCTCATTGTTCAGTCCATTGGTTATAATCCTTCTTTACAACTTGACTAATGTTTAATGTGAAGGTATTCGTAGATCCTATATTTGATTACATGCCACCAAGGGGAGGATGGGGGAGGAGTGGGATGGGGAGAAAATTGGAAATTCAAGGGACTGTGGAACTGAAGATTATAAACCAAAATGAATAGTTTTTTTAAAAAAAGAAAAGAATTGGTAGATGCTGAATGTGTCAAGTACTAAACAACATTGCAAAAAGTGAAATAGGTTATATTTTAACTGATAAAGACTTGTCATTGATGTGAATTATCCCTGTACAACTCAACTTGTCGATGTTAAGATCACAATTAGTAAACAAGGACAAAGAATCATGATGAGAAAAAAATATAATATGTAATTCAAACAACTCTATCTTGAACTAAACAATTACAAATAAAAAATCGGAAATGGACAACAAAAATTGACATTGATTATAATAATTTTGTGCAGACATTTAATTAACGTAAATTAAATGCTACAACAAGGAAAACAGACAAGCCCCAAAAGCACTTTAGTCAGCAGACATTTGACTTACTGTCCAAATGGTGAGTTATGGATGCCAAAAACAACACTAGAGGAAGAGAATATGCTGGATTGCCTTTAGGGAATTGTAAAACCCCTTTAATGGCCATAAGATTCCCATAAAACAAAGGCCCGTATTTTACTGTTAACGTTTTACTGGCATTGCAGCAAGACTTGGTATATAATACAGTCTATGAAGAATTACAAATGAAATATCATATAGAAGGCAAAAAAGGGTGTATAGCAAGTATGAATAGGCTATGACATATAACCAATGAGAAATTCTGAATAGGAATAAAAATTATTATTAAGGAATTGCATGATAGAAAGAAAAGATGAGCTATTCACGTAGACAGACCAAGGGATGACAAGTGGACAGCTAGCATGTTTCACAAGTACCCTTACAATATCTGCAGAAAGTAAGCAAGGCGTCCAGCACATTGTGTGGCCCCCTTGTAGTGAATTTATGGGAAGATAATGTTAAGAACTGGGCTGGATTTGAAAACCACTCAGTGCTGAGAAACATCTAAATTCTTTAATGTTTCCATATGGAAGATGCCATAAGTCCTTCAGTTCTAAATTCTCTACTGGTTTGTTTAGTTCTATATTTTCCTTTGTGTTCAGCTTTCTTAAATGTGTCTTAAATTCTTTTATTTGTTAAATTTGTCCCAATTTTGAGGGCAGAACAATAAAGTTTACTATGATTATTATGCTAATATCTTTTGTTTTTAAAATTCAGATAATATTTTATTTATGAATTTAAATGCTATACCAGTTAGTACAGATAAGTTTCACTGTCCATGTTATCATTATACAGATTTTCTGTTTATGATTCTTGATATCATGAATTTTTATTTTTCCTTTATATGACAGCATGGCAGGATGGTGTAGTGGATAGAAAGCCAGACAGAAAAACCTAGGTTCCAATACTACCTCAAAGACATACTGGCTTGTGATTCTGCAAGTATATCACCTCTCAGGCTCTTGGCAACATGCTAAAACTATAAATTGCAGAGAAGGTGATGAACTATGTTGGTAAAAAGGAATTCCCTTATCTGGGGAACTCATAATATCATTAAATCTCAAGTCTAGTCTCTGCTATTCTTGATAGCATGATTGTGACCCCTGCTTTTTTTAAATTAACTTGATGCATTATAAATTTTGTTTCAGATTAATTTTCATCCTGTTTATTTCTTTACCTTTTAAATGTCTTTTTTGGGTATATCATGCCCTTCAAAGGACTGAATTTTTGTAGGTAAAATAGGAAGAATTCAGAGGCTAGCTAAGCTTTCAGATTTTATAATCAAATACATGGAAAAGACTTAGTTCTATGCTGAATGTCAAGGTCACATTGTAAGAGATTTTAAGAGTAAAATTAGGGAAGTCTTAAGGGAAAGCTTGCAATGAGAATGGAGCATCCATATTTGCTGCTCTGCTCCCTAGCTTCCTCTTCCTTTTTTCCCCATTCTTGCTTTGTAAATCTCCTGCTTCTACTAGATAGCCTAGATATTCACTTCAGAAATGGGCCTTTTCAATGAACTGTATTACAAAACTAATCTGATATTTAGTTACTCCCTGGATACTTCCTACTTTGCCTGCAAAGAACCACTTTTTTTTCAAGCATATGATACTTGTATACGTTTGTTCTCTTGTTCATATTATAATGTTTATCATAATAACTTTGATTTCTCTTTGCAATTCTGATAATTTTTCATTTAGTTCTTAGGATTTTTTCTATTGGTCTACCTGTTGTCAGCTGGGCTGTTACTGAAACTTTCTTGATAGCTTTGGTTTTTCTACCTTTCAGCTGTATTTTCCATTATGCAATTTCTGGATCCTCTGAGACCCTGCAGCCCTCTCTCAGCCTATTTGTTTGGAGGAAGTAGTGTTCACTGGTCCTAGTCCCTGACCTGGGTAACCTCCAGGGTGTAAGACTGGTTCCAGCTGGATTTCTATTCCCCTTTCCCTCAGGCCCAGTGCAATAACTCGTGCATCCCCATTTTCCTTCCTCTATTCACCTTACCTTCATATGGGTAGTCAGAATCTGCATCTTCTGCTTCTACTGGGGTGGAAGAGACAAGGATATTCATCGCTGCAATGAAATGGTTTCTTGCCCTGAGTAAACTTCAGGTTAGGTATAGGACCCATATTCAACTGAGTTTTCAGGCCTAAAAAGCTATCTATTCCAGGATACTTTCAGCCTACCTGACTCTACCCTCAGCCCTTTTCCTTTCCTTCAAATAGTTGGGCAGGGTCAGCACCTGCCACTACTTCAAGGGGGTAGTGTTAGGACAGAATCACTATAGCTACAGGGGTCCCTAAGCTTGACACAGGCCCCTGGCACAAACATGCAACTTAATTTGTGTACAATGTCATGGGTGCCTGTAGTAGTGGTTGAGGTCTGGAGTGGTATGTGAGTATGGTTAAGTATCATAATTCTCCAGTGTTAATTCACAAGATTTTTAGTTTCTCTAAGACTGATCTATATTATCATGTGGAAATAGCACTAATTATCCTACATACAGAACAGAATGCCTTTGATGGGTGAAGAGTGAAAGAGGATTGCAGAGAGCACTATTTTACCTTTTTGTTGGTCACAGAATCAGAGACTGTCTTTTCTTTTAAGGAGTTCCAAGAGACTTACTCATAAGCACAGTCTCTGCATTGCTGGTGAGTCATTTGGGAATTTTACCCCAATTCAAAGAAAGAGAAAATAAGTCCAGAGAGTAAAAGTGATTTGGCAGAGGAATATGAGGAGTGTGAAGAGAACCCTGCAAAATAATTCTTGTTTCAGTGTTTTGGGACTGATTAATCCAAGAAATCTGTGATTGTATCTATTAATGAAACATAGGCTAAGGCCTATGGAGTCTGTACTTTTTCTATACTAAAAGTCTGTATGCTTTTGCTCTTATGTTAATAAATTTTAGACCAGAAGATTTTAAAAGACTGACTGACAGATTATGGGAATATCAGGGTCTAGGGTACTTACACCCCAGATCATATTAGGAAATCTGCTGGCATATTATTTTCTGAATGTGAAGGAAGTAAGATTCACTGGTCCTAGTCCCTCACCTGCACAACAACACTTCCCTGTGTACAGGAACAAGATTAAAATACAATCGAATATAGACAATGTTAAGATATTTTCTAAGTCAGCAGCTGCTTGTAAGGATCTTTATGTACAAGTTTAGTGTTCCCCATTTCTATCTGAATTTGATACCACTGATCTGGCCCAACCCTTCTACCTGATGCATCTGCTTGAAGGTTTCTAGTGATACAGCAGAGGTGTTGAACACTTGGTCTGTAGGTGCATGTACCACTTGCAAGTGCAGTCCAAACCAGATTAAAATGTAACTGGGAAATGTTTCACAGAATAAATAAAAATATAATAAAGCATAAATAATATAACATTTTAATATAATATTTTAAATAATTAAAACAACAAAATTAATATTAAATTTAATTTGTCAAATATTAAATTTAATATTAAAATATCTTAAAACTAAGTCAATATGTTGTCCATAGGGATCCTTATGTATGAATTAGTGGCCCCATTTTTTTGAGTTTGATACCACTGTGATTAGAAAACTCATTACTTTTCAAATTCAGCTCATCCCATTTCTGGATATCTTTAATTGTTGGAAAAATCCTTTCTTGCACTGATCTGAAATCTCCCTTCAGTAACTTCTTCTACCCATTGTTCCTAATTCTACCCCCTGGACCTAAGGAGGATAAATCTAATCCCTGAATATTTAAGAAAGACATTTATAATATCCCTATAAGTCTTCTCTTATCTATACTAAATACTTCCAGTTTTTTAACTGATCATCATGACCATGGTTTTAATTCCTTTCACCATTCTATATAACCTTCTTTGAACGGATTTTGTTTCATCAATATTCTTCCTGTTCTAGAACTGAACACAAAAATTCAAAATATCTGACTAATGGAAAACACACACACATTTAATTGCACTTTTTTGGTAACCATCTCACACTGGGAATGTTTAATAAACTACAGTGGTCACCTGTTATCTCCAGGATCAAATAGAAAGTACTCTGTTTGCCATTTAAAACCCTTTACTACCTGACACCTTTCCAAGCTTCTTACATGTGTGCTATGATCCAATGACACTAGACTGTTTGCTGTTGCTTGCACACAACATTCCATCTCCCCAGTCCAAGTCCAGATGGTTTGCCTTCCTTACCTAGTGGCTTACTTCACCTACTAGACACTACTGGCTTCCCAGGCTTCCTTCAAAACTCAGTTCAAATCCCACCTCCCTTGAGAGGCCTTTTCTGGTTCCTTATCTCCACATCACCTCATTGATGGGCAGCTAAGTGGTACAGTGGACAGAGCTCCTGGCCTAGAGTCAGCAAGACCCGGGTTCAAATCCAGCCTCAGACACTTCCCTGGTAATGCTTTCAACCCCCAGTTCTAAGTAGATGATCTCTCAGATGGAAATATATGAGAGACAGTGGTAGAGAGAGACAGAGACTGAGAAACAGACAGAGAGGGATTAACAGAGTACACGAAGTGTTTACTCTGTACCCAGAACTGTGCAAATAACACAAATATAAACAAGATGGTTAATCCCTGCCCTCAGGAATTGGACATTCTAATAGGGGCACACAACACATAAAAGGGAGCTTCAAGTAAGGTGGTTAAAAAACTGGATGAAGGCCTTATTCTGGCCAAGACAGGTGAAAGCCCACCTGTCAAAACCCAAGGTGGTTCTAGGGAAAGGTTCATGAGAGGAAGAAGGTTAATGGCATGGTATAGAGGTGGAAAAGAAGTGATCCAGACCCATATCTTCAACTGACAACTTAATCTAGATCTTCACCTAGATCTGCAGATGTCACCTTAAACTCAAATGTCCCAAACTGAGCTTATTTTTTGCTCACTTTCGGAGGATCAATCCTTCTTTCCCCTCACAGACAACAAGTGGAGGCCTAGGCTCCTTCTCCTTCCCCAATCCAATTAGTTTTCCTTAAAAGGAGAAAAAGCCCCTTAATAAACCTTAGTGAAGTTGAGGAACTTCCCTGATTTGAACATACACTCTGCCCCCTAATAGGCTGAATATGGTCACATGGGGTCTATGGTGGGAAGAGTTTGTTGAAGGATGGAGCAGAGTCCACAGGAAAAGCTTGCTTAGGGAAGGTTTATTTTTCAGGTAGGCACAATTTTTGTTACTTTGTAGTCAAGTGGGTCATGAGGATTGTGAGTTCTCTAACCCTGGTAAAGGCTATATATACCTCTTTGCTTTGGGGCTCACTTTGGGAAGAGTTGTGTCATTTGGCCAGATGAGACTCTGGGCAGCTGTTGAGCCCCCAGTTTTGAAAATCCAGATGTTGGTGCTTCTCTTTCTGGTAACTAATTGTACATACGTAATGGTCTGACAGCTAGAAGCCCTGTCTGTTGAATTATGTTATTTTCCCTGTATGTATTTTTGTCTGCTTATAACTTGTTTGCATTTTCTCTGAAATTCAGAGTGCTAACTTTTCCCCCTAAACTAGGTAAATGATTTATGTTTAATTAAAGTAGGATTGTTAACCCTTTTTGAGTTGCTTTCCTTTAGAAAAGCAGATCAAAGAACTTGTGCTAGCAGCCATTCTGGGTATTCTAGGGTACTTGCTACTACACCATGTTATCTTATGTTGGAGCTATTCACATTGTATCCAAAACCAAGTAGCAACATACACTATCTAGTGAGAGAAATTATTATTTTACTATTGCATTAATAATCAATTGTTGAATTATGACCCAGGTTTTTCTCCTTAATTTCCTCATTTAAGGTCCAATCTCTGTAAAAAGTCAATCTCTGAAGGACATGATTGATTGATTGATAAGATTGTCCTAGCCCTCAAGGGAACATGCTCTTCAATCCTGGGTAGAACCTACACAACTAGGAGACCTGACTTTTGTATAAAGTGTAAACAGACTCCAGTCTGAGTTCTTACCAGGAGGAGAAGGAAGACCTCCTGTCCTTATAACCCTTCATTAGAGTTTAGGATGACCCAGCTCACGAAAAGAAAACCAACCAGAGTGGTCTCAATGGAGACAGATTCCCCTGTTCAGACTGCTGGAGGCAGTTGAGTATCATAATTAAACCATGTTCTCAGCAGGAGGAATTGAAGATTTCTAGCCCACCTCCTCATTAAATGCCTACTAATCAGGGTTGATTTTCACTTGTCAGGAGCATTCCCTTTTACAAAAGTATTTAAAGCATTCAAAGCCTCCATCAGTTGTCTTTGGTTGCCACTGACCATCAATTTGTTGACTGCCATCTAGCCTAATTAATAAATTGATTATTAATTACCCAGAAACTCTGTCTCTCAGTTTTTTTTGTTATTGGGTTTTTTTTTCCATTCATAACAGGAGACAGACCCAGTCACAGAAAGGCAGCATTCAAGGCAGGAAACAGCCTCAAGGAGCACAGACCTCTAGCAGCACAGAAGAGACCCAGCCATGGATTCAAGGAAGACTTAGCCCTAGTGGTTTGGAGTTGAGCTGTGGGAGGGAGCAAACTCAGGAAGTACAACTGAAGTATCTGCCCAGGACAGATTTTAAAAGAGGCATGAAGACTCCATGGCATGAGATGCTCTCACCACATTTATTCCTTATTTGTGTGTCTTGATACTGTAAGCCTGTGCCCACTCTTTCCATGAATGCAGTGTTTATTTCAGCAATAATAGACTCCAAGTGAATATTTTTAGCCACTATGCCTTTGTTTTGGGCTAATTATTTCTACTTGTTGGCTTAAAGTTAAATGTACTAGTGGAGGCCCAAAGATTATAATTTTAAGACTACAGACCCACAGAATACCTTTAAACTTGTGATTAGCAATTGCCTATCCCATTCCAGTGTACCCCCAAGTCAGCTCTCAAAGACTACAAGTTGGAGAGAAGGTGCTGAGCTGCATTAGTAAAAGGAGTTCTCTGTACAATAGCTATGAAATCATAGATCCAATCCATATCCCTATAATTTAAATGGGGACATTTGGAGGATCTTATATCTGGGTAGAAGTCTTTGATGGAGAAATGATATAAATCAGAGACTGAACCAATATGGTAGAGTGATAGGAAGCAGAAGAGCAAACTTTCCCTTCCCCTCTCCCCCAAAACCTCCTCCAAACCAGGCAGAATCTTGAGAGAAAAATTCAAGATAAAGTCACAGTGAGTCATTTTCCCATCCCAGGTCAGCATAGGGAGATAGGCATAGAGAACTGTGGACTCTGAGGATTCTGATGTCTAACCCCAGGCATCAAGCACTCTAGCACCCAGGAAAGATTATGTACAAGGGAAACAGGAGATCCTAGATCCATACCAGGGCACCAAAATGAGAATGGGTATTATCTGGCAGTTTTGTTGCCCCCTACATAGTTCCAGGTCACAGATCCAGGGCAAACTGAGAAAGTGACTTGTTATTCCAAGAGTATCATTCTAATTTAAGGTAAGGAGTGGTAGCTGGCCCTAGGTAGGGGCAAGTTCAAAAGCAAGTAGAAGTGGTGTGGCTTTGAGCCCAAGAGCAAAGGAGGAGCTAAATTCCAGTTTCTAGCCCTGTCTGAGGTCTGTGGAGAAATAGTCAGGAAGGGAATTCAAGACCAAAAGAGAGCCTGAAGTTCTGTCACTTTGAATGAACATAGCTTACCAACTGGCTGATAATGGCTAAATCCAGCAGCAGTTTACTACTGCTAAAATTAGAACCCAAAAAGGAGTTTGAGGGGAGGGAGAATCAGACTTTCCCCTGGGATCAATGAAAACTTTCAAGTCCCACTCCTGAGTTGATCCTGAGATTCTAGGATCAATGCCCAAAGAAAGCAGCAAAGGACTAGCTCAGACCTACCCTCTAGAAGTGCACAGATCTCAGTCCTAACATTAAGTCCTAAATCAGGAAGTAGTAGGCTGGAAGAATGATCAAACAAAGAAGGAAAAGAATACCTCCACAAAACTCTATTAAGCAGAAAGGGACACTAAAGACATAAACCCTGAAGAGTATCTGTAAGCAAAGTATCTGTAAGCAAAGCCTCAAAGTAAAACATAACTTGGGGACACAAAATAAACTAGAATTCCTGATGATGAACCAAGAGTTAAACTGTTTTTACAGATGCAATGAGAGTGAAAGAGGGAAAAAAATAGAAAAGAAATGAGGACTATGGAAGAAACAATTGGAAAGAGAATTAATGTTTGGCAAAAGAAGTATAAAATCTTGCTTAAGCAACACACCTTCTGAAAATTAGAATGTACCAACCAGAATTCAGTGATTCCATGAGACAAGAAATATTGAAATAAAATCAAAAGACTAAAAAAATGGAAGAAAATGTAAGGTGTCTTATAGGAAAAATAACTGATCTGGAAAAAAAGTTAAGGAAAAAAACATTTAAGAATCATTAAACTACCTGAAAGCCATGACCTGGAGGGGGGAAAAAAGGGAGGAGAGAGAGAGAGAGAGCCTATCCTAGACATTATATTTCAAGAAGTTTTAAAAGAAAACTGCTTAGATCTCTAAGATCCAGAGGACAAAGTGGAAATAAAAAGAATTCACAAGTTACTTCATAAAAGAAATCCCAAAATGAAAACTCTCAAGAACTAAATTTTTTTAGTTTAGCTCCACTTCCAGGAGCCCAAATCCAGAACTTCTAGGTCAAGAACAAATACCACAAACAGAGAAAGATTTTAAGTACCAAGTCAGACTCACACATAATTTAGCAGGCACCACTATACAGGAACAGAGAAGATGGAATATAATTTTCCAGAAGGCAAAGGATATAGACAATAACAATAGCCAACAATAACTTATCCAGCAAAACTGAGTATGATCCTACAGGGGAAAAATGGATTTTTAATGAAATAGAGTGCTTCCAAGCATTCCTGATGAAAAGAGCAAAAGTGAGTAGAAACTTTGAAGTTCAAATAGAGGGATTAAGAGAAATATATATTTGTTTTAAAAAGTAAACATAAGAGGCGGAGCCAAGATGGCTGAGTAGAAACAGCTCATCCAAGCCACTCTGCCCCCAGATTCCCCCCAAACTATGTAAAAGGGGACTCTGAACAACTTCTGGAGCCCCAGCACCCACAGAACAACACAGAGAAGCTAACCTCCCGCTGAGGACAGCCCAGCAGCCCTGCAGGAAGGACAAGCGCAGCGGTCTGGGACCTGGCAGCCCGCAGCACGCAGAGCTCAGGGAGCCGAGCCGAGCCCACGTCCGAGTGAGCCGAGGTTTTAGCCCCAGGGCGGCAGGGCCAGCAGCCAGCTGGAGGAACCCCAGAACACCAGGAGCTGTGGCGACTCCAGAATTATCAACATAGACATGCCTAGGACAAAGTAAGAGGTTAGTGTCCTATGGACTTTGGGACCAGTATTTGGGGAATGCATCGGCTCCCTCCCTTGGGGGCTAGAAGCCACTGAGGAGACATGCCATTTTGTAGTTTTCAGAGGCAGCTCCAGCTCCCAGCCTCCAAATTGTAGGGAGATCCAGCGATCAGTCTTGGGGTGTAATCGCTCTTGCTTTAACCTCCCTGGATCTGGATTGTGATCTAGGGTGGAAGTCGTGGGTGGGTTTACAGCTTGCCAGAAACGGAAGTTGCCCCCCACACATTCGGGACGAAAATTCCTCTATCTGGCCTTAAAGCCATAGTGTGGCAACAAGCCCAAAAGTCAAGCAATTAAGGGGCAACATGCCAAGGCAAAGGAAACAGAAAAATGCAACCCCAGACTCCTATTTTGGGGGCATAGAGCGGGAAAAGGACTGTGAGGTCAGAAGCCCTGCTCCAAAAGCACCAGGAAAACATGAGCAAGTTGCAAACATAGAGGACCTTAAAATGACTTTAAAAACAAATAAGAGAAGTGGAGGAAAAAAATTGAAAGAGAAATGAGAAGGATGCAGGAAAAGTATGAAATGAGGGTCAACAGCCTGACTGAGGAAAACAACACCTTAAAAAAAACAGACTAACTCAAATAAAAGGAGGCCCAAAAGGGCAATGAGGAGAAAAATGCCTTAAAAAGTCAAATTTGCCAGATGGAAAAAGAATCTCAAAAGCTCACTCATAGATTCATTCCTTCAGAGTTAGACTGGAGCAAATGGAAGCTAATGACTTTATGAGAAATCAAGATACTATTAAACAGATCCAAACAAACGAAAGAATAGAAGGCAAATATGAAATATCTCATGGGAAAAACCACTGACCTGGAAAATAGATCCAGGAGAGACAATTTAAAATTATTGGACTACCTGAAAGCCATGATCAAAGAAAGAACCTAGAAATCACCCTTCAAGAAATTCTCAAGGAAAATTGCCCTGATGTTTTAGATCTAGAGGGCAAAATAGAGGTTGAAAGAATCCACAGATCACCTCCTGAAAAAGATCCCAAAAAGAAAACTCCCAGAAATATTATAGCCAGGTTCCAGAATCCCCAGATCAAGGAGAAAATACTACAAGCAGCCAGGAAGAAACAATTTCAATGTTGTGGAAACACAGTCAGAATAGCACAGGACCTGGCAGCTTCTACACTGAGGGATAGAAGGGCATGGAATATGATATTCCAGAGGGTAAAAGAACTGGGAATGAACCCAAGGGTCACCTACCCAGCAAAACTGAGTATTTTGTTTCAGGGGAAAATATGGTCATTCAGTGGAATAGAGGACTTGCAAGCATTCTTGAGGAAAAAACCAGAGTTGAATAGAAAATTTGACATCCAGACACAAGAAGGAAGAGATGCCTGAGAATGTAATCAGGGAAAAGAAATCAAAAGGAACTTATCAAAGTTGAACTATTTACATTCCTATATGGAAAAGCAATAACTGTGCCTGATGATATCTTTCTCACTATGAAAATAATGGAAGAA